>JAHRHJ020003515.1:0-153607 GCA_019776745.2 Taxus chinensis | reverse complement strand
CTCTGTATTGGTTTGGTCCACCAATGAGTACGAATGCCACAAAACTAGCTTAAAAAAGATCTCCAAACGGTGCAAACTTCGCCACTTCCAAGCCTCTATATCCAAATCTAAATCCGAACTGACACCACGGGTCAGATACTTAGTAAATCTTGAATATTTTACTCCAAACGCTTTTATTTAGCGAGGAAAAGCCAGAAAATTAAACTGACAGCAAAGAGTCCTTCACAAAAGACTGTTGTTCAGTCAAAATGAATGGTGAACAGTTGTAACCCCAAGAACAGTAACAAATCAAAAATGACAGATCAGGATCAGATGAACACCAGTACATGTCCGATCGGATATAGCCATGGCAGCGATTTCATCGGCTACTTTGTCTATGTTGGCACTGGTTTTTCATTCTACGATGCATCTGATGACTTCGATGGCGTTGCCTCTGATTTGGGCGCTACGACTACCGCTGACTTGGAAAAAAACTCACGAAATATGCATATGGCCACACGTATTTTACTATGAACGTTTGATAAAATAGATCACAGAGGGCAGGTAGCGGGCTGGGCGCTGTAAACTAAATGGATCATATGGATCTGCACCTTTATCTTTGACTGATAAATTTCGTGAATGGATACAGATTTAACAAAATACCTACAAAATGGATACAGATCAAATACCGAATTTTGTTGGGTGTTTTGAATGATCGATCTCCTTGGGATGTCCGCAGGCCAAGTTTGAGCAATATACTCCAATCACATGTAATTGAAAATTTGACGGACTGAAGAAAATCCAATCAGCCGTTGACAATGGATGTAGGGGTGATCACGATCAAAGTTTGCTGAGCACAGTTGATGTACAACTATGACAGATTCAATATAAATGCTAATTAGAGCATTAGAACTTCATACATGCAGCCACCAAACCAAATACTGATTACTACGCAAATTCTTTTACATTCTTGTCCCTCTCACAAGACTCTCATCTGGATTTTGCTCTGGTACCAAATAAAGGAGCAGCTACATATTTGCACAGGTAAATCACTCTCTGTATTATTATATTTACTGTCAGTCTTCTCCTACACTATTCCTAGGCCCTCTACCCAACAACCCACAAACATGCCAAAACATTCACACAATAACATTTTCATAAACAAAAGGGAAGCATTTCAAGAGCCAAGCTCTTACCTCTCCATGATGGAGTTGGTCCAAGTTCCAAAATAGTAAGATTTATGCCTATGCAAGTAATCCAAAACAGTCAAGCACAAGCATGCAACAATCTTCCAAAAAATTTCTTCAAAGCAAGAGCTCCCAAAACATCAATTTTTTTTTTCCCAAGAATGAAGTCTCCAAAGTGAAGCAACCCCAAAACAAGGCAAGGAATTCAAATTTTATAGAAGAGGGAAGGGAAGAGGATGAGGCAGATCCACGTAGAATACCATATCACACATCTTCAACCCCAACCCCAAAAGTTAACATCATTCTCCAAAGCATAATAAATAGGTGGGTGAATAATATGACAATTTACTTACACATTCAGATCCAACCCACACCCCAAAGGACTGAAATTAAATTATGTAAGAAAAGTGCAATTAAAACCTACAATTTGCCTTCTCAAAAGCATTATAAAATTCTAATCTCAACTCTCCAACCGTAGGTATGGTTGGTAATTAAATTTAAGGGGTATGGGATAAGTTTAACTTGTCCCACAAGCCTCCAAAATCAGAAAAATTTGAATTTCCAAGAGGGTGGAGTGTTTCACACTCAAAATTTAACTTACACATCAATTACACATCTCTTACAACATTTTAATTCAAGGCCAACAACTCTATTAATTACTTTCTTATGACATATTTTAATTAATTAACTTAACAACATGATTACTCACAATATTTACACACCATTTAATAATTATTGAAAGGGGTAAAAGCACCATTAAATAAACACATGAAAACATAAACAAAAGGGGCCAAAATAAAAGAAATACATAAAATCCCTTCGTCACAATTAAAGGTGATCCCCCCCATGGGAATCCCTAACACACACAAACATGCACAAACAAATACTAGTTGCCATGGTGACCTTGTTGAATTCATCTAGAATTTCAATGTGGTTGGTCTCCAATCCCCCGATGTTTGTTGTGATATTTTAACCTATAAAACACAAATACCTCCTTCGGCCTCGTGGCCATATCAAAACATCCAAAATAATATAAACATAATTCCCAAAATCATTTAGATGTATGAATCACAACAACATCAAAGCTATTTAACAATATCATTTATGGTTTTATCAACAACTATATCATCATCCAATAATTTCCATTTCTAGGTCTACTCACAATATCCAAATATCACAAGTCTGCACAACATCCATAATATAACCATGTCAAACAGTATATCATCATCAATATCCAAAATGTCTCTAATAATCATAATGCATCATAACTGAATCAAGTCAACAATAATCCGTGATCTAACATCTAATATCATACTTATAATAAGGTCCATAATTATGTACATAAAATAATCAACATTATCATGATTAGTATCAAAAAGGTGTCAAAGGGAAGTGGGCACTACATAAAATATAAATTTTTTATTTTGACATTACATTGTGCAAAGGTATTAACTATTTACTATTTACAAAGAAGATTTATGGAGGCCCTTCCCCCCAAAAAGGAAGCATCAAGAGGAAGAGACCAACAACACGCTGAGGCATCGAGAGATTCACAATCTGAAATGGAAGCTCACTCATCTCCGAACCCCCAACCGTTTGAATTCGTTAAACGCCAAAGAAGTAAGACCCTTACATGTATTATTTACAAATTCCAAATTTTCATTTTCATTTTCCCATTTAAATTTTACCCTATTGAATTGACATACAATCATATGTTAATGAAATTACAAGGACTTTGGATCATATGCGTGTTTCTCAAAGTCAACCATCTTCCCCAACTCACTCAGTTCAGTCACAGGAATTTGTGTCTTCTCAACAACCACCTCAGCAATCCCAACAATAGATAGCTCAAAAACCACCAACTACTACTCCAACACGGCCACCTTAAGCACCGCGAAAGGCTACCCCTCAACAACAAGGTACAAGTTTTGAATAGTACTTCATTTAATTTCCTAGTTTTTGCATTGTTTTCTAGTTTTTCATATGTTTTTTCTTGAAATTTTCAGCACATTATAGTCCTTATGTACAAACAGTGGCACCACCCCCCCTCCACCAATAATATTAAAAAATGCCAACCAGAGGATAAGGAAAAAAGAAAATTGGTAAACTCATGCCAATTGTTCTGGCCCCTAGTGGGACACTAAACATTTCCTCCTCATTTCAAATTCCAACCCTCTCACTTGGTGGCTTTCCCAACACAATGGGCATATCAATTTTAAATAATATAAATTTAGATGAAGATTACTTGGACATTGATAACAATGACCCAACTGGATTTTTCAATACACGTGAGATGATTCAAGGCCAGCAGGTATAATTCTATTTCAACATAATTTACCATATTGAATTACATTTCACTTTAGATTTATTTGTTTTAATCTTGATTTATTTTATCACAAACAGGATTAGGCCAACTAAAGGCAGAAACAAGTAGCAGTTGATCAGCCCGAAAGCCCCTATACCTCTCTAGCGAGATCATCTTCATTAGATACAAATGGTGAACATTTGCTACCTTTGCCTTTAGAGAAATTGATTGGTTATGATTGTCAATCCCATGTCGATGAGTTTATTCTACCTCATATTAGTCAGCTCATAGAATGGGAGAGAAGGGATAAAGTACTTATCAATGAGATAATAAGTCGTTATGAAAATTATTTTCAAAGGGATAGTTTATACGCTGCAGTCTAGAATCAACCTATGAAGATGGATTCCTTACTTACCCAAGTAAGAAGTGGGAATGTCACGTATAACAATAACTATAAAGAAGAAATTTTGGATAAGACATTAAACAAATTGGAAAATATTAGTGCTGAGGCCTAGACATATTTTAACAAATGGTCTAAGGACAAGGATATGGTAGCAGTTACAAATGCCGAGAGAGATAGAGTGGTCATAAGTATTATCACTTTCAAACAATATTTTTTGTTAATTTAAAGTTTTGTTATTTTATTAATATGTTGAATTGACATCACTTTTTTTGTGCAGGCGAAATATGAAAATTTGAAGATTCAAGAAAAGGTTTTCCAAGTTCACTTGGAAACCGCAAAGAACAGTTTATCCAAAACGAATAATTTGAAGGAAAATATTGTTTTAGTTAACAAACAAAACAATACATTGAAGTGGATAATTAAAGATCATGGCTTCGACACTGAAATTTTATTCAAAACTAAGGTAGCTGCTGATCCAAATTTTTCGTCCCATGGAGATGCAACAAAGCAAGAAGAAGGAATTTTAAAAAATATCTATACATGTTGCGAAAGATATCATAAGTTCTGGATTATTTCTGCCATTGGGGAAAGGGGTACAGGTAGAGAAGCCATTGGGGAAAGGAGTAAAGGAGTGGAAAGGGGTACAAAAAATTGAGGGTTCAAAATTTTCATTATTGAGTGTGGAAACTTGAAAAATTGAATCTATATTTGAAACTTTGAAACATTGAATGTTATGGTCATGGAATTTGAATTTTATTATCTGGATTTTAAAGTTGAAACTTTAATTTAATAGGCTTTGAAAATTTGAAATACTATATAATCTTTAATTTTATAACTTCCTATATATTATGTATAGAATTTCTAGATTGTTTATGGCATTTATGTTTCTTCTCTACTTGTAATGATGATTGCATTAGATGTGGATGATGACATTACAATAGAATCAGTCTCATATATATGGATTATCATGAATTGTATGTGGACGTAGAATTATCTTCAAGCATGATCATGGAATCTGGTTGATGATAATGGATAATTATGTTAAGAAAATTTGAACTCTGTTGTACGATAGACACATTTAAACGTTCTCAAATCCTTCTTCTCTATACTTGTAATGATATGATCATGATGACATTAGAATGGATATAGATGATGATGAATGATGATAATGGATAATTGTTTTAAAAAAATGGAATGTGTTAGGATAGAGATGTTTCTACACATTTAAAATAGATAAATAATTGTTTTAATAATAATTGGAGTGTCAGGATTATGATAATGATATGATAAATTTAATAATAATTGGAGTGTCAGGATTATGATATGATAATGATATGATATATATGGATGATGATGAATTTTATGTGGACGTAGATTTAGCTTCAAGGATGATCGTGGATTATGAATTGTATAATATGGAAAAATATTCCTCTTTGTAAAATTTGATTGTGTGATTTTATCCCACAAAGTTTAAAAAATATATCATATACATTTTGCAAATATAAAAAATAAATGAAACATAATTGTAAAAAATCAAGAAAGGTCATATGATAGGGTTTAAGTTACCTCTAGTGTTTTAGATGGCTGTGAAATCATCACTCGTAATGTGCTAGATCTTTGTTCTAAGATAAATAAACATAAGAAATGGATTAGTAGATAGATGGGTGAGTTTCCTGACATTGTCAGTCCTGAGAAGTACCAGCTTCCTCAGATGGATGTCAACCCAAGTTTTTTAAAAAATTTGAAAGTATAAGTTTCTGCAATAAAATTGTATTTAATTAAATGTAAATTATATATACTTGTAACATCTTTAATGATAACAAGAGCTAAAACAAAATTTAAGGTGACAAACAATAAAAGTAAGGTGAAGGAGATACCTATTTAAAGTTGAAACAATCCATTATCAATAGCTTCTTCAAACTCGATGTTCTCTTCTGTAGAGTGTGACGATGCGCCAATTCAACTCTCAACATTGGGAACAATTGTACTTGTAGTTGTATTATTCACACCTCTTCTTTTGCAAAGGGAATTCGAATGTGATATTTCTTTGTCGAAAGGAAAGGTTTGTATGGAGTAGCAAGATACATAACACCTCATGCAACTTTCCAGATTTTTATACAACCTGTTTCTCAGTTTTGATTTTATAAATGATAATGCACTGAAAACCCTTTCGTCCTCCATAGACCCCAAAACCATTGTTTGGCATAACTCATATAATCTGAAATATTCACTGATATCTTCTTGTAAGATAGAACTTTAATATATTCCTCGCCACATCCTTGTAATAGCACCACTTTCAGAAGGTTCATCTAAATTTTTATATTGGTTCCTCATTGTTTTTGCAAAATTTGTTGATTGAAACTTTAATAAATCAACATTCAGTATACAAATTGATTTCCATACCCTTGAACTCTGAAGTCTTTGTGAAATGTTCCATTATTGTACCCATGGATTTATGGAAATGCTTTCTTACAAAGTCTGCATGACCAGCTTCAGTATTCCAAAAATTAGGATTCATCACACCCATTGCTTCAAGAAATTTATCTTTGGAGAAACGTTCTCTAATTTCTGATGATAAGGATTCTGAAATTTTTGTAAGCTTTATTCTTGTTTCAACTATAACAGACTCAAAGAGATTACGTTTCACGGGAACATATTCTCATTCCAATCCTGTAATATCTTGACATTTTTACAAAATGTGTAGTGGTATGTCCCTCCCATTAATAGTGATGCAGAGGTGATCGTGGATATTAAATATCAAATAGTTACTGGGATTTTTAAGATCTAATAAAGCTTTCCAATTCTTCAAGAAAAATAGGTGTATCAAAACTATCTTGGGAATGAGTACAAGATATAAAGACTTTGACATACAATTTTATCTTCCGTATAAAATCCACAAGATAGATTAATCTCCCATGTGCATGTTTCATCAGTGTATTGATCTCTTGCAACATTGGAAGAATACCAACCAATGTAAACAATGTCTCGAAATCAGTTGTGACAACAAGTCCCTTGCCCTATCAACTTCATGATGATATTTGTGTATGAAACCAAACAACAAGGATACTCCTCATGAACTCTACATGTAGGTTCATACAAAGAGATCCAAATCCAGTCTCAACATCTTTTAGAAGTTTTTTGCCATCTGTAATTCCAATTGCAAATTTCTAGAACTCAAGAAATCACTTTGGGCTGCTTTCCATATAGGGATGAAGTTCTCTTATAACAAGTCTTCTAATTTATGATAACATTTTCCTAATTGCTTACCATTTTATACTCTAAACTCATTTTGTGAGCCATACAGTGAATTGATAGCATATATGGGGCCATTTTTTATTTGTAATCTAACACACATCCCTGTTCGATGACCCTGTATTATAGATGCACCATCTACTCTGATACATACCAACTTCGTAGAAATTTCATAATCAGTCATTCCAGCAATATATTTCAAATTAGAAACAACTATTTTATGTAGGTTTTCAACATTACATTTTTCAACCATTTTCATAACACCCAATAGATGAGGCGTCCTTATATGATTTTCTAAAGTATAGACATGGATACTTACCCATGCAGTGTTGTCGACTGTTGTCACTTCATCAATTGAAAGAGAGATAAACTTTGATTTTTTTACATTCTCTTTCAAATCTTCCTTCTCTATCATCGAAAGGTATTTTGCCATTTCCCATCCACTATTTTTAGACCAATGAGACTGAGGTACATTTGGCATTCCATTATATTGATACAAAACTTTGAAATCGAGGAAATCTGAAATCGGTCTTCCTTTCTTTAGTATGTGAAATAAAGTAGAGAATTGTATGAGTTTGCATGTAGATTTGTTTGATTCATCTTACCAATTTACGATGTGATCGTTCCTCCCTTTTCCATGAGATGTCTATGTTTTTTCTGCTCTACTTCATAATCCATTGCGTATTTAACATGCATGCATTCTTTTTTAGTTTTCCACCCGTGTGTTTTGATTTTCTAGCCATCCACCCCCGTTACAGTCAAATATTGTTTTCCACAATGTTTTTCTATATTTTCTAGCTTCATTTGCATTTTTTGCTGCTTTCCCAATTTCCACGTACATATTGTACATGTACATTCAGATGGGATCTCTTCTGAATTAGATGATTGTACATGTTTGATAAACAAAAATTTGGCTGCCTAATCAAACTTGTATGTCCTGCCAATGGTCCACATATTCTTGTGCATTTTCAATATTTAACTTTTTTGAGTAGAATGTTGAGCAATATCACAATCACCTGGTTTCCTCTTTCATGAACCAGAATTTGAATTTGATTTTTGTGTTCCATTTTGCTGAGTATTTGTATGTGTGATATCTTGATGCACTCCTGGTTGCACCCCAATAGGAATAATATCTTCATGATCTGGCATCTCAACAACTATATCTTCAAGATATGGAATATTATCATAGGTGTCATTTTTTAGATACTGTGCAGAATGCATGTCCACCTCAATATTACCTTCCACACAGTCAGTATTCTAATTCTTTATGGTGGTAGCTATATGGTTGTTGGTAGTTTCAATATTTGTATCAGTAGAGTTTCCAAAATACTTGAATAAGTACTTCTGAGATTTCTTAGTTACTGTTAGGGTCTTCGCATTCTGAGGACTATCACCTTTCATTATTCTGAATAGATTCCTGCATCAGCAAAAGAACCAAGTAGCGTGTCAACAAAAAGAGTCAATAATAATTTTTGTCACACATCAAATATCACAATCCCTATCACGCGTCAACAAGTAACCCCCTTAACACATGTCAACAACTAACCCCCTTAATGCACGTCAACAACTCATCAAATATCCCTGTCACGCATCAAAAATGCATCAACTATTTCTGTCACGTGTTAACAAAGCATCAATTGTCTCTGTCACGCGTTAACTCTATCCCTGTCATGTGTCAACAACTAACCTGCTTGTCACATCGTCTGTAAATACCTCCTTGTCACTCATCTGTAATACCTCTTTGTCGCACGCCAACTATATCCCTGTTGAGCATCAACAACTAAACCTATTGTCATGAGTCTTCAATGCCTCCTTATCGTGCGTCAACTATATCCCTATCACGCGTTAGCAAATATCATCTGTCGCCTGACTCTAAACTACTAATAGGATAACAACAATCTCTGGTGATTAAGAGTATATGAGTTCATGGTATTGGTAATTTGGTAAGCTACTTGTGGTAGTACCGTACTATACTACCCAACGAATCACCTAGGTTTTTATAGGAGATGTTTTCAAATGTAGGTGAAGACAACCCCAAAAAAAATATATTGTAAATTTTAGGCGAACAGGACACCGACCCGCTAAAAAAAAATGCCTTTTCAAATTTTCCTAAAATGAAATTTTCGCCATATTACGAATTTTCACCACTAAAATTATCCCTCAATTAATTTCTATTCAATATCATATAAAGAGTAGGCTATGTTTTCATTTTACCTTTTATTATTACTAACGATGAATCATAATGTTAGATTGCTATTATGTACATTAATTAGTAACAAGTGGGCACCCAACACTATAACATATAAAGAGTAAGGTCGCATATCTAAATAGTAAACTATGTTTCCTATACACATATAAGGGAAACGAATGAGGATATTGTTGTTGCTAAGGAAATTCTTTGCTGGACATAAGAGGCATATGAGTAGGATAGAGTTTTAGTTCAATGATTACATGAGATTCATATGAATGGGATAGAGCTATAGATTGTAAAATTGATTCCAAGAGTGACTAGAAATTGGTAATTCCTGCAAGGATACAGTTTTATGTACAAGTCCAGACACCACATTTAAATATATGAACATTGTGGTGGTCGAAGTTCTAATTTGGAAAATGTTGAAAAACCTAGACTATTCAAATTTTCATACATTTTTTAGAGACATTTTTTCAAACATTTCGCAGAGATTCTTTGAGGCATTATGTAAAACAATTCCTTAGAGACCATATTTCGTAGAGACATTTTGTCAAACAGTTTATGAGAACTACATGGAATATGATGCGACTTAAGCCAAGAAGTAAGCTAGGTTAGATTATTACATGTCAAAGGTCTGAGAAGTGCTGTTGATTTTCTCTTAAGTAGTAAGCATGGTTTTCTACAAGGTATTTTGTCAAACAATTTCATATCAAAACACAAAAGTCCTAAATGTATTATCTAGGACATGTCATATCTAAATGCCAACACGAGCTCAAGAGTGAAAATAGTGGCACCCACTACAAGGTCGAACAACCTCGAGCCAAAGAATCGAGCTCAGAAAAAAATATGGAATGACGACAAGTTAAGGGTTTCGTATTGCATCTTGTGAAAATACCTTGTGAAAACATGAAATATTAAACAAAACAAAACATAGGTGGGCATCCATGGATATGCAACAAAAAAACAACAATACCAATACAAAAAGAATGCAAACACAAAAATAGGAAACCCTTTCAGAAAACATGAAAAATAAAGGAGTGGGTATGAGTGCTAACGACAAATGTGAATGGAAGAATTCAGCTCCTGCTCCTTTCTCTTGCTCCGAGCACCTTCCTTACCCTTCAAATTGTATACAGTGGTGAGGGACTCGAATGATGTTAGGATGCCATGGATAACCACCTTCCTTCACCCGTGATTCTTCTCTTTACCGCCTATAATGGAGGAAAAATGTGATTACAATGGCGATCGTGTCTCAAGCTTCTAGTTCTTCTCATGATTTCCAGTAGGTGCAAATGATTCGGAGGTACCAAAAAGGAATGATTCATTGGCATGGAGGGTCGGTGGGCACGAAGAACCATAATTGCAAATTGATCCCGCCTAACATCCATGTCGACCGGTCCACGTCATGGTGTGTTCCCCCCACATGTCAATTGCCACGTCAAGGGATGGGTCTCGATAAGCGGTTTCTGGCATGACATCATACGGCCGACTATAGGCATAAGACATGGGCCATGGGAACCATGAGGGGCGGGGCACCATATATAGGTGCAAAATAATTGAAAGGTAGCCGCTCCTACTTGTGTCTACACCTATTTATTAAAGTACTCATTAGTATAGTATGTAAAACATACAAAAATAAAAATCAAGATAGAGTAATCTTCAGTGCATGAATATCTGATAAGGGCTACCCAACAACTCTACCACCGAAATGCATAAAAAAAATGCCATAGTTTTTGAACAAGACGTTTCTTAATGAGTTCTTAGTACAATCTAAGTTCCGACAATTGAAGGCCCCTGCACATTGTTGAAAAAAAAGCCATAAAAAAAAAGTACAATATTTACTATTTGACATATCATTTTAACCTTGCACAGGCTGCCACCTCAATTTTTAATTATAATCATGTCTGACTGTATTGTTATTATAATGTTATAATAGTAAAGGACAATTCCACCAAATACTTATGGCTGGCTTATTGATTTATAAAGTTGTTGGTTGTACCTTAAAGAATTGTTAATAAGCTTTGAGATAATGATAAATAAGTTGCTGAATATGTAATATTTAAAAAAGAAACCAGGAGACTTAAGGACCAAGGTCCCCATCAGGGATGATATTTGATGGCTGATGCCACCTGTCAAACCAAAAATCTATTGAGTTAAAATATTTTAAACAGTCTGTCCATCTTTATTAATTTTTTTACTAGCTCTGATAGGAGTGGGAAAACTATTTAACAAAGCTTATAGTAAAAAGGGAGAATGCAGGACACATGGAAAAAAATTTCAATCCCTATATTGTGCTCTCCATTGACATTAGAGAGCATTTTGACCCAAGATGCACACATAAAACCTGAACAAGAGTTTTGGTTATGGCGATACATCTGTCACAATTTTTTATAGTTTTGCATGCACATATCAATACAAGATTTGATGATTAATATCAAATTAATTAATATCTACTCTTTGGGGACAAAATAGGGTGTCCTTGAAGCCTATTTTTGTTTCTCACTTCCACGACTGAGAGTTTTTATTAAGGTGGGGTAGACTATGAATATGAACCATGATTTTATGTTTTTATGTCCTAATTCACAATAAAGGTAATTTCACACATTTTGGATTTGATTATATAAAGAACACCGGATCAAATAAAGGTCAGTGGTAAAATATTTTTTTTGTGAATAATTTTATGTATTGCTTCATCATCTCTAGAGGCTTGTCACTTTCTATCATTTAAGAATTACACACTTTTTTGTGGAATTTGAGGATTTGCATTTAATGTTAAAGTGACGTAAAATCTAACCTCGAGTAAACATCTCTGTTAGCTTTGCTCGAAATATTCGTTAGGTAGACATGTTCCTAAACATTGGAGACTTCTTCTGGAATTTGAGCGTATATATTCAATGCTGTGAGATACCATGGTGTAAAGGCTGGCCTCGTAAATTTTTTAGAGGTAAATATAAACTTGAAACACATTGAAATGTTAGTTTTAGAGGATACACCCACCAATGATATTTTATAAAATATACAATTTGAACCGGATTAATAATTAATTTTTTTCTGGGAATTTTATCCTAATCTATCATGTAAATATGAATTGACTTACATTAATATTAATATTATAAGACTAGCAATCACATGTGTTCATTGCAATGTGAACGCCGAACGACATATGTTATTTTATTTAGAGGTATAGTTATTACTTTTGTAGTTGATGTTGATAAGGGGTGTCGATTGATTTTGTAATTGTAGAAATATAGTTGATCCACTTAATTTTAAGGTTGTTTCTACATTTCAAACTTGGTTATAAATTCGTACATGATTACATTTGATATTGTTTTCGATAGTTAATTAATTTTATAGTTGATGTTATATGTATTTAATTTGGGTTTATTGTGTTAGTTTGTGCATCGGTTGTTTGTTCGGTTGGTGTTTTGTTGGTGGCAGTACACGATGCATGAATATAATAGATATACATGATGCATGAATGAATATATTTCAATATTGGGTTGGAGGCCATCATGAAGGAGAGCATTAAAATTGTGGATGATTTTGTCTACAAGATCATTCATTCAATTAGAAGGCAAAATATTTCTGCTCAAAACAACAATGTAAGGAAATACTCACATCAACCATAATGGCTATTGAGAACTCTGCATAAATAATAAGTTAGCCCTTTTCATCATTACTTATAACCACGTTGTTTTTCACTTCACTGGCTTTGAAATTGTTTACAAGAAAAAAACAGATATATTGTCTCGCTTCATTGGTTTAAGTGAAAAGGAGCCAGAAAAGTTATATGACAAGTATCTACGAGATATATTGTTGAATTTCATGATTGCTGGAAGAGACACAACTGCAAGTACTCTATCTTGGTTCTTTTTTTTTGCTCTGCAAGAATCTACGTGTTGAAATTCATGATGACAACTCCTGCACACACGTGGTAAATTGAGATGGCACCCATGGAACCATTGCAAGATGAATATCTACAAGTTTTGTCTCTGAGCTGTACAAACCATGCCATGAAACCCTAAAAAATAACCAAAACCCTAAACACACATTTTAAAAGAAAAGACTTACCAGGTGAAATCTTTTTGAAGATGCCAAGAAATCGCCATAGGAATACTCTGCTTCAATGTTAGCTGCTTCCTTCCTGTTCAGATGATTCACCATTTCTACCCTAAAAACAATATATGGAGAACACTCATGAAAAACCTATACGAAAGTTTTAAGGATTCCGAGTGGACTGAATTAATAAGAAAAAAATCTGGGCTGTTAAAGGAAAGAGGGGTTTCATCAATAAAAGTCACCAAAATCTCAAATAAAAACAATAAAAAGAATCATGGGTAAAAAAAATATCAATTGTTTTGAACAAATTCTGCATCATATACGAATTTGAAACCTGCAACCCTCTGACTAAGTGGTTCAAAGCAAAGGGAAAAAATGAAAACGTCCAAAACGTCAAAACGGCCGTCAAATTTTACACAATCTCATAAACATCCGCCAAGGCCTTTCGCATGGGGGAATGCCTTTGGCATAATTAGCATGGTCGATAATATGAGATGGTCCTCTCACTAATATAATGATCAATTGATTGAGAAATAGGTACTACTGTTGTTTTCTAACTCTACATTGAACATGATTTGCAACTCCACTGTTGCTTTTTAAATGTTTTATAAAAAGATTGGCTACATATGAAACTTATTTTATAATGATATTTTGAAATTCGTAGGGGAAAACACCTACTACTACGTGATGTATTAAAATGAGGATGTCCCATTTGACCATAGAAATTAATACTTAACAATATGAGACATATCATCAATCACAAATTAATAGTTCAGTGACGACATCATCTCAGTCGACTTTGTTTTGAAATGGAATGTATTTGGGATCTGAGTATTATAAATAGGGAGAGAGGGAGTAGAGCAAAGCAGCGAGCATTATTAATTGTTTGCGAGAAATGGCGAGCCCATCAGAGTTGGTCCCCGTGAGTTCAAGTTGGGGAAGATTTCTGTTAAAAAATTTCTCCTAGAAACGAAATCCGAGTTCCATTTTGATTTATTTGGGTTTGGGTTACTCTGACGAAATCCACAAAAAAATGAAAATGTCAAACCAATTTTGAACCTGCATCCAACATGCAAAAACAAAAAATCAAAACTGGTAAAAATAGTCGCAAAAAATGAAAACGTCAAACAAGCCATCGTAACCATCAAAACGACTGACAAATGTAATTGCTTTAAAAAACGTCGAAATGGCCGTCAAATTTAACTTAGTCAGAGAAACATCCGGAGGTACTTTACCATAGGGGGAATGCCTTCGGCGTAATTATAAAATGATATCAAAATTTTATATTGCTATTAATTAACAATTATATATATATATATATTAGAGCAAGTCACTTATTACATAATATACAGTTTTATGTATTTGAACCATAAATTAATCTATTTTGGGAAATCACCCAATCTATATGTACGTTGAATTGACTTAAAAAATATTAATATTTTAAGATTATAAAATGATATCAAAATTTTATGCTATTAATTAACAAATTTGTGTGTGTGTGTGTGTGTGTGTGTGTGTGTTTTAGAGCAAGTCACTTATTTTGTGATTATATATGATTATGTAAGAGGGGTGATGAAAAAAAAATACTAATTTTGTGATCATATATGATTAAGTAAATAATTGCCACACTTATTTTCTTTTTATAGGGTGATAGTTATGCCTTTTGATGTAAAATATTGATTACATTCCTCTTCCATAAATAATAATTTTGACATAAATATAAAGATTAATATATATTTAATAAAAGGATATACATTTTTGGAATGAAATATATATATATATATAGAAATGTCAAGAATATGAAATTAAAAAAAATAAATCAAATTTATGAGTTCATAGATAAACCAATAATCAATAAACATAAAATACATTTAAAGACATGACACCATATAAACTTATTGACAATACATCAAAGTACAATCATCAGTTATCACATAAATTAACCAACCATAAGTATTTGGTACAGATAATCATTAACTATTATAACATTTGAAAGACATCAATCAATGTAGTCAACACACGCCATTACAGGCCATATTTTTGGCATAGCTTATAATATAATTGTATGAACAATTAAATTAGAATGTTATGCTGTGTGTATTATTTTCCTAATCATTTGTCAAGCTTGGATGGCTATAAATTGTATTTATTTTGAAAGAGGATAATTATTTATTTAAATAGATTCATATTTTATTTTAGAAATTCGATTGAGGTGTTATGAAGCTCTAGCAGTTGAATATTTTGTATTTAACATATTTGTTTTTTATTTCTAACGTTTTGCAAATATGGAAATTATATTTATAACTTTTTGGTTACAATCTCACACATAAAAAATTAGGGAGGTGTTATAGGTTTATCTAAAAATTTGAGGAAATCTAAAAAAATCTTGCAATACTCAAATATCTTAATGTATAAATATTATATGTAGATTGGACTCCCTAGTAGAAGCACAACATTATATTTAGAGTGTATGAAATTGACACCATATATATAGTCTGAGAGTCCTGAATAGCCAATCAACATTGGGAAGTATTAATTAACCTCTCATGGGAAACCTGTATGACTGACTCCTTAAAAATATACTCAAATGATTTATCCTTGTTATTCATACATGGCGGCTATCTTAAGAATCAGTGGCATAGGGAGATGAAATGTTCTGATGGGCAGCTCATGTAAACCAATGGTGCAGGAAGATAAACCACTTGCAGTGTTCTGACAAATCTATGTCAGTCCACACAAATCAGGAATCCTTAGGCGCAAACAATATTAGGAAATATCTAATGGGCGGTGACAGGACAATGGACACATAGGAAAATGAAGATCCAATCTCTTGGACTGATATGGCCTTTGCTAGATTACCATGACCCCCTTGTTCAACAAAACGGTGACAAAGATTTTCCACTTAGTCACAAAACTTAGGGGTTAATCTCTGTTGGAGAATGAATCATTACGGCCCAAAAAATATATCAAGGTAATACAAGATGATATTTGTTAGGAAACCTCATAATTTGCAACAATGAATATAGCAGAAAGTGGACACTAGATAGAGATATAAATAAATATGTTGCATTGGTCTCCAAATATGTAAGAGACAAACACCAAAAATACGTTGAAAAACTCCACTTAAAACCATCAGAATGAAGACATCTCGTGCAATACAAGATATCAAGAGGATCTACTTAAAAAGGACATATCAAAGAGGAGAAAAATCTATCCCATTCTTGGACTCGTTTACATGTTTCACAAGTTTTGGCCTAAGCTCTCTCATCTCCATGATTAGATTTCACAAAGATGGAGGGAAAAGATTAAGGGTGAGATGTGAACTAATACCCCTATTGTACTAAATGCTTAGGACTTCTCATTGTTGTTTTTGAAACCTCTGAAAGATAAGGGATTTAAATTTTTAGCAATGAGTTCGGTGATAGCGGAGAACATGTGACTCATGTTCAAGCCATGGTATCCATCATAATATTGAACCCCTAAAAGAATCCTGATTGATAATGCCCTGTCTTGATCCAATAGCTAAGACTTCCATTGCAACTGCATGGAATAGATCCTACCTTATGTGCTAATTAGGAGATACCCTAGGATATTCTTAGGTAAAGTTGATGATAAAACCTCCCATCAAATTCCTACATATCCATTCTATGCTAGAATTTTGGTTGATATTCATGTACCTCTCAAGCCCTACCAGCAGAGATTCACCTAAATCTAGGTGACTTACGAAGTGGGTGAAAAGGATTAAATATGAGGGTTTAGCAGTTCATAATGCTGAAGATGCATTTCAAACGGGACCTAGATTCGGATGAATGTGAACATTCCAAATGCAATTTGAAAATCTTGCGTCAGCCTGGAAGGACTCTCAATGTACAAATCCCTATGACAAGTCATCCCCCATTCAGTGAACTTCAATTGTCGATTCATAAAATCCCTTAAAGGTAGATGTTCCCCCTATTTCTGTTGGGATACCCCTAGGTTTACTTCTACCGTAGAGGTTGATGATCATAGCTATGAAGGATTATGCCCTATCTTCCCCAATTAATTGTGGGCCACAGCTCCTATACGAATCTTGAATTTATTCTTCTAATATTCGACATGGTAGTATGGGGGTAACATTAGTACTCGGGTGTAATGGTAGGAACTTATTTATAATGGAAGATTTGGTACATAAAAAACAAAAATTCATATACACTGTTTTCGATCATGGACATGAGATCCCTATCTTATTTTTGGAATTTATTGTTCCACCATCCTTCGAATGGTTCTAGAACTACCTATTTTTAGGATGTATCTGATGTTGTGAGCAGGATAAAAACACTACTATTACTCAATTGATTAGATAAGCACCCGTTAAAACATTCCTTGTCACTTGAGACTGACATAGAAACCCATTACCTACGTGATTCCAGTTAGAAAAAAATTCATGAAATGGATTTTTTTTTGTTTAAACAGAGTCTACTCACTAGGTTACAAGGCAACACCTATCACTAACAAGTTCCAGAACAATTCTAATCCACTAGAATATGACTTTTCTTTCATTGACAATTATTAGGCCAGGTCATACATCGAGTTCCAAAATTTAGGACTTGAGTCATGTTCCAATTAGGTTCAGAGGAAACAATTCCTTAGCTCCATTACCCACTCTCTAACAGGATTAACAGTCTCTCCAACTTGATTTTTCACATACTTGAATGCATTCAAATGTAATCTTCCCAAGTTATCACACCCAATTGGACCTATTAAATCATAAATCACCTTTAGCTCACCGTGCAGCTATAACGAGATAGTCCTATCTCAACTCCTCATAATATTTCTTAAGTTATGGGCCGGCGGGCCTAATGGGGTAAACATTCTGGGTCTCTTTCTCGAAGAGCAGAGACCTGTATGGCCCAGGGGTGAACATTTTCCCTTGCGTGGGTCGGCAGAAATGGGCAAGAGGTTTGATGCATTACTTGTTCCATTTTTGGGGAATGAAGTGCGATTTTCCTCCGCACGCTCGCGGGCCTGAATTTTTTACATCCGTGTCAAACTTGAGAAAGCTCTAAGACGAGAAGTCAGGAATGATCGGATTGAGATGACTCTGAAGGCACCTATAAGTATAGCCAAATTAAGAACAAACGAGATATACTGCAAATAATATGAACTCCAAAAGAAAATAGATCTCCTTCTTTGTTATCAAATAATGAATTACAATGTTTCCTAAATAGGCAAATCAACTCCCAACTCGAGTTTCCAAGTAAACTCTAGCTAACTCTGACTAAATCTACTCTAGGTGGCGGAAATTACTATTTTTAGCAGTTTACTAGAACCTGCTATTCTTAGTAAGTTCACATGCCTATTCCTATGGGCACAAAAATTTCCACACATCTTCTACATCCCTAAATTAGAGGAATTTCCAACTTTCTAACTCATAATGCAATTAATAGACTAAAATTAACTAATGCTCAAAAATAGGAAAAAACCAAACTATAACTTAAATCCTAATTTTCATCCTCAAGATGGCGGACTGGTAGGGTGGGTTGCCGCTGCATTTTTCTCATTGAAACACATTGTTTCAAAAAAAAATGGACTCAAACGGACACCCGGAGCTCAAGTTATGACCTTGTCAAGTTCCTGCTAATTATGGCGCATCAACCTAGAACAACATAAATGTTTGATAAATGTAAAATTTTTACTGAAATGTACGAGAATACCTCATGAAGGATTTGTTTTTGTCTCAGGACATAATAGGCTCCCATTGTCCAAGTTTTTCCAAGAGGGAGAAAATTGACAACCTTTTTGGTGACCTCTCAGGGATGCTTTCCTCTTAAGCAAGATTCCAATATCCTTCAGCATCCATTGGGCATGGAGCCACTGCTAAACCCAAAATTGATCCCGAACTTGAAGTAGACTATTTGACCTTATCCCGAAATCTAATGATGTGAAACATGAAGGAAATTGAAACCCATAACTGTCTGGAATGCACAACATACTGTAGAGATTTGAGTAAAACATCTCCTAGTTTTTTGACATCATGGAAATCTATTAAAATTGAATTTTTCTTCTTCTTCTTCTAAAAATTCCACTTCCAAAACATTGTGCAAAAGCAATGAAGGAACACAACACACACAAAAACTGAAAACCATACATGCATCAAATGAAACATGTAGAGTGAGTTAGACACTTATTCTTCTGAAAACAAACATGTTCCTACTCTATGCTAATTGGAGGCATAGGTGAGATAAATGAACCCTGCAACTGGTTGGGAAAAATAGTTCTCGCTCCTCACAATAAGTTAACATGCAGATGATTTAACAATGGACATGGCTAAGACTGAGAGTGTAAAATTGAAACAATTCCAATCTTCCACTTGGTTCACCAAGGCATCAACTGAAAAGAGAAAGTATGCCTCTTTTAGTTGCTCTATATTTGTTTTGTAAAGGCATTGCAACTGATCCTTGGGGCTGTGAAACTCATCCTCACATTCTAAAGTGAATGTGATTGCCTGTGACTTCTTATTTGGATCCAAAGAAGCCAAATACCTTATGGGACATTATCTAACCTTTTGAATATTCCTTGCTACTTCTGAGATTCAATTTTGACAAGAAATTGTCCTTGAAGAAATCCTTGTATAAAAGGTTTTGTAGTGACATCCTTTCCCTCTTGTTGCCAATTTACCAATAATTGATCTTCGTCATGGATAAAAGACACCTAAGTGATGTTCCCTTCATCTCCCTTTCCTTCCTTAACAAAAAATAATTCCTCCCTAACATGTAATTACTTTGGACCACTTACAACCTCCAATGGAATCACTTGAAAATATCTGCAAGTGTTTGAAGAGTATTACTCATATAGGAGTTCCACTTTCATATGAAAACAAAGTTGTTCTGCTACATTTCTAACCTCCTCATCCCACACATGAAACTTGAAAAGTCAGATTCATCCACCTATTGCTTTTGAGGACCATTAGGAGTAGCACAATCTTCAAAAACATTCTCCTCCAAAATTAGACTTCATTAGAGCAAAAACTATAATTGCATCAATTGAGAGCTTCTAAGAAAGTCTCTTCATGATATAATTTATGTTAAAGATTCTTCTGAACTGTTTGATAGTTGTGCCAAAGGTAACTTCTCCTGTGTCTTCATTTGAAACAATAATTTATTCACCATATACCTCTTCACCCTTAAAAATAAAATTTGCAAGATCAAATTCATCTAAGAAATCATATTTTTGATAGAAGGAAGAAGGGGAAGAATTTGAAACTTCCTGCATGGTATAATCTACACTTGAAACTTCTGAGTCCACCATGGAAAGAATCCCGCTATGGTCAGTTGTGGCATTCGATGAGGATATTGGAAAGTTTCTGCAATGTTCCATAAATGTAGCAAGTTCTTGACATGCCTAGAATTAGGATCATTGCACTCATTGGAATTACCCGGTACACTTGAGAGTCTTTCTTCTTCAATTTGCACATGCTCTTCTTTAACTCTTGCTCTTCCTCGAAATTTGCAACTTGTGGGGAATCAACAGTCTCCACAAACATAGTGCCAACATGTATGCTACACTTTGAACACATAGAATGATGCTCATCATCCTCTTGTACTTGTTCTTGTGCAAATTCAATCTCCACCATCTGCTCTTGAATCTCAACCTTAGATAGAGGATGAGTTAGGAGGGGAACTTGCTTGACATTCAATCTTGCAGTCCCACTCCTTCATAGATTCTTTGCAAGCTCATCTTATTAAGTCCTTAACATCCTCCTCTTCATCTTCAGTATAATCATACTCTTGGTCTTCCCAAAATGGATTTGGGACTATAAGAGGAGAGGTGGGTTAGGGCTTAAAAACTTCCCTCACTGTTTGAGGTGGTGAAAGAGGTACAACCTCTTGTCTTGGTGACCTTTTAAAAAAATAAGGAATCCTAGAAGAACGAGGAACAAAAGATTCATGGTGGAATGGTAAGATAGGGGATGCAGAAATGGGATTCTCAACATGGGTAGCAGGTGAAAAGCTTGGAATTTGGGTTCTATACTAAAATGATATTGGTTGAGAAATATGAAGAGGACTCTGAGGTGGTGGTGTAGAATCTTACCCATCGACAAGATTGCATTACATAAAACTCATAGGCCTCTATTTCTTCTGATCCAACCTTCAAGATTGAGGCAACATTTTAGTCATAAAAGTAATATTTTGCTGCAAGCTATAAAAACTTGGCATAGGACCAACCCATGGACAAGCTACCTTGAAGTCAATCTTGAATTCCTTCATTTGAGTTATGGCTCTATATTATACCATGCCTGCCTCCAGTTTCTGCATCTCAAGTTGTAACTTTACATCTTCCTCTGTAGGATAGCCTCCATCATCTACATGTTCCTACTCATGAAAAGTTGCATAGTTAAGTGAACAATCAAACTTACCATGGCTCTGCTCATAGAGATATGCATGATTCTGATTTTCATCATAAAATGGAGCTGGAGGTGGGTTAAAATAGCTTGAAGATGGAAAGTACTATTGGTGCAAGTGGGAACTCAACTATGGAAATGAAACCATGATTGCATAGCTTCATGAATGGAAGAAAAATGGAAATATGTGGAAGAAAACTAGATGGAAATGGGTGAAAAAAATATAGTCTGCAACTCAAAGAGTGGGTTACTTAGACCAATGGAGTCACCAGTTGTGCTTGGGTATACCTCCTAAGGCTGAAATTTCACTAAGAGCACAACAAATTAATGAAAATAAAGTGAACACAATACACACACCTATGAAAAATGTGACTCTTGCCCCACTAGGCATGCCAAAAAATGTTATCACCAAATCATTGCACCCCCGAATGGCCTGAAGGTGAACACAACATTCAGTGTGATTGGGTAACATGGGATCACCTCTCAAGTTGTGGGACTTGGGCTTGAGGTGAACCTCCAGAGAAGGCCAACTTCCTCTTCCTAAACTAAGCACTACACTACTCCTAATGCAATAAAAATAGCTACCTAGACCTATACTAACATTTCAAGGGATTAGGGAGAGATATTTGCAAGGAAATAAAACCTAAATTACAAGTGGTGATGCACTAAGAAAGGGTTTTGATAGACAAAATTCCGGCTTGCCAATGAAGAAAGATGAACATGAGGAAGAATGAACATGCATTACAAACCCAATTTGCATACAATACTTCATTCCTTGATAAACACAATGACCTCCAAAACTTGTAAAGGAAACATTAGTTGCACAGTTCACCTGCAAACATGAGAGAGGAAAATAGAAGCAACAAAATTATGTAAGGACATATAATTGATCACAAAACATTATTTCCATTACTTCAAGCACTTGCACAATGCATCATTACAGTAGGGAAAGGCATAGGCTGCCATTACAATTTTGAGAAGAAAGGCTTGAGAGCCTACAAATTCATAATAACTCAGCTTGTGAAGAGAGGGGAAGCTTGGAAAATGTCTAACCTTTTTTTGGAATAAGCACCCCTTTAAATTTATAGAAAATTCTGAGTTGTTGAGAGAAATAAGGAAAAATCCCTAAAAACTAGGCAAGAATGTAGGAAAAATTAATCAACCATTGTTGGCCATGTTTGCTTCATTAATTGCAACTCCACCTTTTGAGGAACTATTCATGGAATGAGGAAAACCTACATTTTGGAATGAAAAACTTCCAAAAATACATATTCTGATGATTCCATACGTAGCTCTCGTTTTCTTGATTCCAATGACTACAATTTTGTGGAAAATAGACAACCAAGGAGGAAGTTATGGCTTCTTGAGAAAAAGTCACTTTTTGAGTATCCTGGGCATTGCTTAACCAGCTCTCCAATAATGTCTCATGAATAAATTCAAATTTTGAATTTATCTTCATAAATTAATTTTTACCCTTAATATAATTTTTAATAATTTTGTTAATTCGACCTCCCTTTATGGGTTTAGATTTTACATTTAGGGGCTTTAATGTGGTGGTTTTAGAAAATGGCTCACCAGCCAGCTCACCAAGCTGGCTGGCGAGCTGCCTTTTCATTTGTTTGACCGAACTTTATTGTTTGAATTTCGGTGAACAAGTCTTTTATTATCCTAGCTCACATTGAGCTTATTGTGGAGCAAATTCTTCCAGTTCTTCGTATTCCTTACCATGATGCCACGTCGCATTTTCCCCTGGACTTTGTAATTTGATTACACTCGGCTAACACTTGACATTACGAACTTCATCATTACTCCCCACCGATTATCCCACAATTGATCCTTGTTGAATTCAAGAGCAGTTCGGACATTAAGTATCAACTCATTCCTACATCCGACTCAAAGAGCTCGTAATATCGCATGACCTATGTACAATATTCACAAGTTACCATTTTTCTCACCCGCAAGGTACATGACTTGGCAACTCCACCAACTATCATTGAAATCACACTTAGACAAACCTCACACTGACATGAATGGATGCCACGTGTAAACTGAAATCCTAATGCTTGGATCCTTCATTCTTATCACTTCGTTGGGTTAAATTGACTCCCACAACTCCGAAGACTGCTAACTTCCAAACCCACTCCAAGAAACCTCCTAAATCATCAAACACTCGCAATCCTAAAAATCTGAAACTCTGACCTTCGGACCCTCGACTGAGCTTTTTCGGGCTTCAAATCAAGAAAATTCCATTTTTGCCAAGATCACATTGGGATGAAACACCCGAACTCAATCAACCTCAAAAGCTGAAGTGAGCTGACTCTGAAACTTCAAAATTTAACCCTAAATCTCCAATGCATGCCATTTTACAATCATTTGGCTCCAAATTTATGCAAACACGATGACCTTTGTGAATTTATGCCCAAGTCAGGAAACTTAAAACAAGACTTCCAAACTATTTCAAAAAATTCAACTTGAGCTACATTTTAACCGCTCCCTTCTGTACCATTTATGCCTCAATTTGATGATGTTCTAGCATGAGCTACCTGTCATTACTATCTCAATCCCTTTGTAACTTGAGTCTGACTTCCCCCAACTGATCTAGGCTCATTGTATCACCCAAGATCCTCAACATCCTAGCCATTGAGTTGTGATTATTACCAAGCACCATGAGCACAAGCTCGAATGCCTCTTTATGAGTTAATCACCATCGAATGAGCTCAGATTTACACCCATTTCTTTTCGCCACTCCTCATCCTTCAAACTCATTTCCATGTCTTGATTCATTCCATGCCAACAACTTTCATTAGTGCAGCTCTCACATGTTCTCCTTCAACCTATGCCATACCTAACACTTGTCATGGCTTTTCAATACCACTCACTTCGAGGATACTCTTCCACTTGATGGCTTTCTCATACTATCGAGCCACCTTCGATTTACCCTTATAGAAACATGAATTCGAGTTTGACGTTATTCCTCCCAGGATCTTTGGATTCCTGAGACCAATATGAGCTATTTGAAATGAGCACAATCTCTGAGTTCGAATCACTCTTTTCAACATTACCACAATGAGACCGACCAATATACCACCAACTTAGCTTGGTGAATTCAATGTTTGGGAATGATAACTCCCATGGCTTGATCAATCTTCCTGAACATTATCTCTCGAATCCTATGCATCACTACCAATCTCAAAAAAATCTTGTTCAAGCTTCAATGAGCCCTCAGATCATTCGGCTTCGTGATTACCCATTACCATTCGAGCCAAGATCAAACTCTTCCACTCATGTCACGTGCTCACAAATGAGACTGGATTCAGGTTCCACATTATCCTACTTGAGTTGCTCTACTCACCGAGCTCTCCTTCATATCTTCTGAGCTCAAATCATTAATACAAGCTCAAATGTTACATTCTTTGAGCTCAACAGTCATGATCTATCGAGCTCATTGACCCAAATGACTTGCCATGTCCCTTTATTACAATGCGAATTTCCAACCAGTTGGCTTCAGAACGTCCTATTTAATATCACCTCATCACGAGCTCATATATTTCTCCTGAGCTTTCCACTATTCATTTACAATGTTTGTAAGCTTGGCCTATGCCCAGTTCTTCCCGAGATCAATCATTGAAATGCTACTATCAAACTACATCAATGAGTCATCATTCCTTTTGCATCATCTACCTCATGTCAAAAACATTAATTCCGGGGCCAATTCGAAGCTCCTTATGAGTCTATTTTCATCTTATGCTCGGCATTGAGCCATGCTCAACACAACCGATATTCATTTCCTTAATGACTTACCTGGGCGATATCAAAACATTCGAGAGATACCTTAAGTTGTCACTGAGCCGCTTATGAGTTATGATTCCAACATCACCACCTATCCATTTCAAACTCCATGATACATTATTATTCTAAATTCATTCCATATGTCACAAATGTTGAACTCATTATGAATCAATTATCTTCATTAGCTTCAATTTTACATGCATTGCCAATGGCAACTTATCAAAACGATCCAGCCTTTCTCTTGGTTAGTTATCATCTTACCAAGCTGAATGGGCTATTTCTAACGTGCAATGAAACCATGTTACTTGGCTTCGAGCTAACCTATGATGATTTTTGATATTTTCTTTCTTACACTTACCCTTAGGCCGAGTCCAGGAAACATTAAAAAACCTCATATCCTTCATACTATCAACTTATGATTACATTGTTTGTTGCTTACTCAAGTTGAGCCCATAAATGCAGCTCCACTAGGGCTGCTCAGTTTCTTGAGAATACCACTTTGAGACCAATGACTCAAGATGTTCTAG
The DNA here is from genome assembly GCA_019776745.2 of Taxus chinensis. Classification (NCBI taxonomy): domain Eukaryota; kingdom Viridiplantae; phylum Streptophyta; class Pinopsida; order Cupressales; family Taxaceae; genus Taxus; species Taxus chinensis. The sequence goes on along the minus strand of JAHRHJ020003515.1, from coordinate 127,535 downwards.
GGCTCGAGATTCGAAATTAAATCACAATAAGACCCTTTAAATGTTTTCTCCCAAATTTTTAATGATTTTTGGTTCCACATCATGGAAGTATGGCTAGAATGAAAAAAAGTTTACCACAAAGCAAATTATTTGCAGTCTTAGGATAAACCCATCCTGTTGTCCAATTTTTTCCAAGAGGGAAAAAATTGACTTGTAGATCTTTTTTGGAAGTGTTTTATTAATAAAGTCTGTTTTTCGATCCAGGGTTCACCAAACATCACTCTGTCATGTAAGCACTTTGCCAAGTGTGGAAAAATTCGGATTATTACAAAGTGCAACCCACGATGCATTTTCTTCCTTTTTGGAAACATTGAATTCACATCTATTATTTATCAAGTGGATAAGGGTTGGTTTTTCCAATTCAAAGTAATGAGAAATAAAGATCGAGTTTTAAGACATGTTGAAAAACACACTGATGTTTTTCAGCACTTTGAAAAACGTAAATTCGGTTTCTCAGAAAGGTGCAAACCACATGATGCATTTCCTCCTTGTTATAATGATGAAATCCATATCAAATATGTATCAGGTGAAGAAGATTTGGTTTTTCCAAATCAATTAAAAAATAGAACGAGTTTTAAAACACGTTGAAAAACACACGGTGTTTTTCAACACTTTAAAAAACATACACCATTTGGTCCATGAAAATGTGTACAAACCATGTGATGTATTTCTTCCTCCTTTTGGAAACATGTGAATCCACATCAATTTATTTACCATGTGGAAAAGGGTTGGTTTTTCCAAATTGTTTAAAAATATAGAGTGATTTTTAAGACACATTGCAAAACACACGGTGTTTTTCAACACTTTGAAAAATGCAATTTGATTCTCAAAAATGTGCAAACCCATGATGCATTTCTTCCTTGTTGTGATGATGCATTGAATATCCACATCAATTATTTATTAGGTGGACAAGGGTTAAAATTGGGTAAAAGTTTAAGACTTCTTTGTGTTTTACTCCTTACCACTTCTCACAAAAACTCAACGTTATAATCCACTAGGTGTAAAGCATTCACATTAACAAGAATTGTTAGTGATGAGAAATCGTACCTAAGTAGGTGCGATGGAGACAACGATAGGGGTAATGAGTTATGCATAGTTCTTAAAAATATATAATGTTTTTCAAAAATCGAGAAACTGAAATACCATTTTTAAAGGATGTAAAGAAAGATGCTTTTATGTGTGATGATGCATACCTTGTGAGAGTAAGTACCACGAGGAGAAGTGTAACTCTTGTTCCATAATTTTTCTACAATGTTTCATATGGGAGTTATATCCAATCCTAAGTGAACAACAAATGTCTGACTTCAAAGAAGGAATGTCATCCATAAGCTCATATTGTTATTGAGAACCATTCCCATACAATTTATTATATTGTTTGATCTACAATTTATAAAATTTCAAGAAAAAAGGACAATTTTTGGTAGTGTAGAATTACAAGGGTTCAAATTGCAAATATTCCACTGTTGGTTAACATTGTAGATCTGTCTATAATAGCCATTTGAAACTAACAAATATTCTATATTTTAATGGCTCTATAGAATTTTTGGATTGTCATGCATCAACATTATATATGTGGCTTTATCTACTATGATTATTACAATAATTATTGCTACAAAATAATGTAAGTGGAAGCTACAATAAAATAGCCACAGATACTTCATACAAAAAAATTATGGTACATTAAGAATGTAAAATTGTCACTATTTTTCACATAAATTGCATACGTGGAGTTATCTATAAATTCAACACAAATTTTATAATATTATTGACCTACATAAATGTAATATAAATGGATACATCAAAATGTTAGAGAATACTACATTGACTACAGACACATATTATTACCAATTTCTTAAAAGAATTCTCTAACCATATTGTAGAAGTGAAATATCCATTAAATAAAAACAAATATTCAGAAAATTAAATCTTCAGTATTGGTTAAAGATCCTAAAGGAGTCAAACTACATGTAGACATTATTTTTTGTCCCTATAAATTACATAAATATTCCCTTAAAAATCATTATATTATTCTTTAGTACAAAAAAAAAAAATAGCTAATGAATTAGAATAATAGATGATTCAAATATTATGAAAGGGATAGCAGCAATGAAAAGATGGAATCCTATGTCATCTCACAAGAAAATAAATAGGGAAGTTAGATTCTATGAGGCATCTACTAGAGATATCATCGTTGGTAGATGGGGATAGCCACTATAACATAATGTAGCAATTATAATCAATACCTATATTGAATGATGGAGAACATTAGAATCTTCTAAAATAATGAAAAGTTCCACTCACTTATGCTATTTACATTCCATCAGTGGACCCCAGTAATACACTGGATAAAATGTGAGAGGTCAGGCCTAGTTGGAGAAACCATTTGACTAAATTTACACCAAATGTTATAGTAACTTGAATAAGTAAATATACCTATAAATTATTCAATTTTATGTACATACAATATCATTACATCGATTTTAATATTCTTTTATGCTAATATATCCCATACCACATATGTCAACTATGAATTTTACTTAAATACATCAAAGCTAATATTGGAACCTTATGGATATGCATAAATATACATGCTTATAATACATAGATGATCCCACTGACTTTCTAATTAACCAATAAAATGATAACGAATTTATTTTGTGTTTATCATTATGTCATATACCGATAATAACATCGCATGATTAATCTTATAACACTAAAAATAGTTTTTGATAAGATGAGATGTTAACACAACCAAAATGCAACACAAGTTCGTACTCCTTTTTGATTGGTAACACCCATGTGTGGAGCTTGCATTATAGTGGATACAATGTGATCAGATATCATGCAAAAGTTGAGAGAAAACCATTTATGACATTGTCACACCAGAAATTTATAGCAAGTCCATCAGATAACATACTAATTATCTCTTAATGACATACTAGATGATAATAATGTTATAGTTACATTCACTAAATAGCCAATGTTATTATTGTATATCTTCTATGAAAACCAAATGCTTTTTTTTGAGTACTTGAAATCTCTGAAATTAACAAGCTTTGGTGTGAGTACAATGAAATTTGAATTCTCTATAATATGTACATTAACTATAAGTGACATTCACAATACTCACACATTTTGAATGTTATTCCAATTTAAATCTTACTATTTAATTTTCAAATCTTCTAATATTTTATTATGTTTTGATGGCTTGATTATTATTTAATCATTTTAAAAACTAAAATATATGTTTAAACAACATTTGTTGATTTCAAAGGTCACATGGAAAATGTCATTTTATTACAAAGTCATATTTTCATGTCCAAGGTCACATGAACAGTCTTCAGTGTGAGCGACTGGTAATTTTTTCTTAGTTGACGCCTTGGCCAGGATGTACATCTTCTTCCATAATTCTTTGTGACCTTTGTGTAATTTTAATAACGGAATTAAAACTCTGTTACTGTGATTTTCAAACACTATCTTGTTCGATTCACCACGTCGTCTCCCAATTCTTAATTTATAATTCTAACTCTTAAACCTCAAGCTCCAACTCCATCTTCGTCGAGGAATCATCTAGTAATCGGTCCAATAATTAGTTTTTTTTGAAAATTTTAAATATTGTAGTATAAGTCGTTCACGCTCAGTTTTATAAAAAAATTCCTTGTTCATTACAAGTTTCATTTCTATTTCCATACAAAATGATGGGGATGACTCATCTTCTTGTTCAACTTACGACATCTTTGTTTATAGGGATCTCTACAATATTTCCGATCACATTAGTATTGGAACTATAGAATTTTGCATAATGTTTCAATTCTGGCACTGATGAGGCGTTGCACTTTGCAACCTTCTTTTGTCTTGCCATCTAATTAAACCTATATTTAAACAAATTATTAATATTTGTTAACATTCAAACTAAATTGTAACCATATACCATACATGGAAGAAGAACGCAAACAAGTAACCATTTACTATAAACCGTAATCCACAATCCATAGTCACATTAATATATTAACCATATACACAGTGATAACATCATCATTTATACAATAAATGGAATGTTACATAACAAGAATAAAAACCATCTAATACGCAATAAACAAAACCACAAACCATATTCAATTCAACAATAATTTAATACTAAATCGTAAATGTCAAAGTCACATTAAAGTAACAACCTCATCACACATATATACACTTTTCTTCTAATCACACTTTTATTTCTCTTCCTTATTCATCACATCGCATACCATATATAGAAATTCATAGACATGATCTAAATACTAATTAATGTGCACGTCATAACATCAACTGAAAAAACCATATTAGTGTAAAATCACATACATCTAATAATCATAATATAACCACATACGTCTATCCATGTCGTCTATTATGCTACAAGGGAAAAATTCATTAAATATAACTTATTTTTTGCATACCACATAATCAATATCTATACATATATGTCAAATATATAAGTAAAATTTGTCAAATATGTAAGTGAAATATAAAGTACAATAACAAATTGATGTTAAATATATAAGTAAGTTCAATATGTGTTTAACAAGCATATTTTAATCTCAAAGGTTGTATGACTGGTATATTCATTTGTTATCATTGTCTTGGGTGGGATTGCTTGGTGTTTTTTCCTCAATTTCCACCTTTTCCTGCATGTACATCTTCTTCCATTCTTCCTTCTGATATTCGTGTATTTTAAGAATGGCATTAAAGTTTGCTACTTGATTTGTGAACAATTTTTTGTTTTCTTCACGCATTGTCTCCCAATTCTTAATTTCCAGTTCTAACAATTGAACCTTGAGCTCCAACTCCATCTGCCTTGAGGAAATTTTTCCTATTTCGTCCAATATTTCCTTATTTTTTTCATAAAATGTAAATTTTCCAATGCAAATATTTCACACTGGTTTTGATACATCTTTGTCTTCTTTGAAACAAGTTTCATTTCTAATTCCATACGAAATGACGGGGAAGACTCATCTTCTTGTGGAGCACTGGCATCTTTGTTTTGTAGAGATCTTTGCATTATTTTTGAATGCATAAGTGTCACTATCAATGTTTCATAATGATTGGGTTCTTGCACTAGCGAAGCCTTGTGATTTCTAGTCTTCTTTTATCTTTCCATTTAAATAAACATGTATTAAAACAATGGATTATTATCTGTTACCATTTAAACATAATTAGAAAGGAAATAATGCACTTAACCTATACTTAAGAAAACATTGTCATGGATGAAATATATACAAAATTTTCATATGCACATCCAACCCAAGTACACATACATGGATGAAGAACACAACTATGTAACCATAAACCACAAACCATAATCCATAATACAAAAAATTTGAAAGCAAAATTATGAATTATCTACGATAAATTACTAAACACGTCAAACTTAAGTACACATACAAGGAAGAAGAACACAACTATGTAACCACATACCATAAACCATAATCCACAATCCATAGTCACATTAATACATTAACTAGATACACAATGACAACATCATAATTTATATAGTAAAAGGAATTTCGCATAACAAGAATAAAAACCATCTATTGCACTATAAACAAAACATGAATGGATAACTCTATTTAACCCATAACCACAATTAACTAGTACTTGAATTCCCTAGAATTAACTCCTTTTCAAACAATAATGAATTTATATATTATGTAGATTAAGTAGGGTACATGAGCATATATAGATGATTTGAACTCATATTAGAAAACTATTGACACACAAATAAAGAAACTCATATATAACTATAAAAAATATGAATAAGGTAGACCATGGGTCACCTGGATAAATTTGGAAGAGAATGGGGACTCTTTTCTCATAACCATGTACTTTACCAAAACCTTTTGGACTTGCGTTCCTTGTCAAGTGCACTAACCTAGCAAAAGTCTTATAACAACACAAGATAATTTTAAAAATATATAAATAATCAAAGGGGGACCTTATGAATACCATAAACGATTAGAAATGATAACTACACCAATACAATCCTAAATTGGAAAAATGATCATAACCCATACTTAGTGAATTTGACATGAATATTTAAATATTTTTAGACATTGTTAATTTTTACTTTTTCAACTAGACTTCACTGATTGGATTCAAATAACCCCGAAGACATTTCATTTCATGGGTTGTGAAGATTTTAGAAATTCGTTACCATTACGCATTTGGTACCTAATTATAATTTGAACATAAATGAATTTTAATAATCTAAACTTGCTATAAAATATATAAAAATTAGTAATTTTAAAAATATAATCCATAGAAACACATTTGAATACTATGGAAAACATATTTAATCCATTGCAAAACATATTTAATATTTAAGCTCTTATGAATCACGACTATATATGAACAACAAAATGAAATATAGGTAAGCTCGTTTGAATCAAAATTCATTAGAAATTAAATACTTATATAGGTTTTTTTCAAACATTTCATAAGTCTTTTAGTACAAAACATATAAAAACAGTAACTTTTTTTTTAGCAAAAAACATGGAGCTACTTCCATTTGCAATCTTTTTTGCACAACTATTTGGATCTATTTCCGGTTTTTATGACCGGAACTCCCATCTTACTTAGCTTATGTGGAGGCTCATACTTTTGGGCTTTCTCCATCGTGTCATAAGCTAGACCATATCCTCATGAATGGGAACCTATAGTGTAGAACTTAGAAAAACAAATAACAGAAGTTTTCAGCAAATTGAGTCAGGCCTTAACCATGGATGCAATTTTCGGTTTCGGCGGCATATTATGTTGATGGTGGTCTATGTAGACCACAAATGTGGACCTCTTAAAGGATTCCTCCATTTAAAATTTTGGATTAGTCAACGTTATCCCAACGGGATTCAAAGGAATAGAGCTTTGACTATTCATTTTCGCCATGAAAAAGAGAAACTAAATACAACAATACACATGTAAACATAAATATACAATTAATGTTAGTATGATAGATGGAAAATCTAACATACATCATCTAATATGATAAAATAATCACAATATTAGAAAGCTAATATCCATGACAAATTCAAGTATCAATAGATGCCAACGACTAGCCTTCACTCAAAATTCACCCTCCCATAACATCACAACCGTCCATTGAAAAAGGGACGGTTATGATATTATGGGAGGGTAAATTTTTGAGTGAAGGGTAGCTTCGGTGAGTAGATTTAAAAACCTTTACACAACACAATATACCACCCAACTATTGATGTGGAATCCTAAGGAACAATCCCGTTCAACACACAACTATAGTTAGGCTTATCGATGTGGCATCCTAATGGGTAAGCCCCTTCAGCATGCACCGATTCCTGTCTTTGCAGAGGTAATTTCCCCCATATGCTGAATTCATAGTGAGAGTATGATATCACATAATTTTTATAGCTTCAACTTTTATCATGAAAAAATATAACTAATAAACAATTTTCTATATACAAATGGTATATGCACATTACCATTATCTACAAATATAATGAGTACCGAAAAATCAAACTTAATATAATGTTATTCCATTTAACACAACTAAGATCTCTCAATCATATTAAGAAATTACCAAACGTTTAAAATTAATTATATTATGAAAAAATTAAAACTAGTTGCAACTATTTATATTCAAAGATAAATTACTAAATCAAACCAAATTAGTACATGAATAATAAAATTGGAACAATCACAATAAATAAATAACATAAAAAAATAAATAGCAGTGCATTTACTCTCATATGTAATTTTATTAGAATAAATACCAATGCATTTAGATAACAAAAAAAATGAATATTTACTTTTCAAAGTCATTTATTATGCCATAATACAAGTAATAATGAAACAACTTACAAAAAAATTATTTTAAAATTAGGAATATGTTCAGCTATAAAAACAACTCAATTATCCATAACATATGAGGTGAGATTTATATTCAAAATTAACTGAACGTACAGGTAATTGTACCATAAAACATAAATAATTATATTCAATATTTTTTTATTTATTTGTACCCAAAAAATAGAAGTATAAATCAATTCTGCAACTTCTATACTAATAATAAAATCATATCAAAGTAAGTTTACTTTACAAATAATTTAATAGTTTCATATTATCCATAACATGGGAGGTGATTTCAAGTGCATCCCAAGCTCAAGACAAAAATCAAGAGGAAAATACAGTCAACCCATAAGCCCTATTCATAGGCTAGATACTCTATAGGAATCCTTTATGCCCCCACATCTAGCTCCTCTCATATTGGAGGGTCATCTCACATGGGTTAGGTTTAGGGTTTCATGTGTGTCATACACTAGGGTTACTCATCACCCTATATGTACCCTTTACTATTCATTTATGAGCATGCCAAGACACTCTGTTGTCTTTCCTCTATGTGCAAGCTTTGTTTCTGTTGAGCAAGTTCTTCCATTTCTGATCGATTCTTTCTTGTGATTACGCTGGAGCTATCACGATTCCGTTGGAGTGCAACTACTTCATGGTGCATCATTTTCGATTCGATTCTCGCAAACTCTTTTCATGGTATCAGAGCTAAATGTGCACTCATTGTTTTTAGTTACATTACTCTTTCTTGCTTTCAAACTTTACTCTGGAGAAGTTTTTCGATCACTATTTTCTGGAATTATTTGCTAATCTCTCTAATAAGCTCCTACACGAAAGGAGTCTGGGTTTTCTGTGCCAATTTTTTGTGCATGTGCAGGTTTTCAACATTTGGAGGAATCAAGGGTTTTTTGACACCAGGAATTTCCTAGGAGGTAAATCCAAGATTGACTATCTGACCCATCTAAATTAACTTTTACTCAGTCATTTTTTTAAAAACTTCACTGGCTATCAATTTTTTCCAGATCTGGATTTTCCAAATCGGTAATTTTTTAACGTTATTGTCAATTTTTTTTCACTAATCATGCGCTCAAGTGTGCAGCATCACTTTGAGCACTTATTTCCCTTCCGCATTTTTTCAGGCATTCTGAAGATATCTGAACTCCTTGAGTTCATTTAAATCATGTATTTTTACCCTTATTATTGCTTGCGACTAGTGAGCGCGTCCGCCACAGTCTGTAGCAAGAGGGTTTTCATTTGCGACGAGAGACCATTTTTTCTCACAACTAGGATTGGCTTTCGTCTCCTTCCTTGTTTCTTGCTTGTTTACGGTGTCCTATTTGTTGTGCTCCACGAAACACTATTGTGGTCTCCTCTCTTGCATGTTATTACACTGATTGCAAGATGAGTTACCAAGTGTTTCAAACCACACACATGGACCTGATTGTAATCAATGCACTAAACTATAAAGTGCCGAAAGCAGGGGGGTTGTTATTGTCCTAGGTGGTTGTGTTTCTTTTCTGCATTTCTTAGATTTCTCTCTCTAAGTCAACTATGGATGCACTTTCAATTCCTTTTCTTACGTCATTCAACTTTTTCAAATGGAGATCGAAAATAATAATGAAACTAAGGGGTAAAGGGTTATTCCACATCACCATGGGAACTGAGACTGAACCAGATGACGAACCTGAAAAATCTAAGTGGTTAAACCGTAGTGATGAAGCTTTAGGTCTTCTTTGCATGTCTGTTTCTCCTGACTTGCTCTTCCACATTGAGGCATCCAAAACACCTAAATCTAAGTGGAAAATGTTGGATGCAATGTTTGGACAACTAGATGACATGAGAGCGCATGAGTTGGAAAACGAACTACTAGGGTTAAATCCTAGTGACTTTGAAAACCTACAAGCTTTCTTCTCAAAATTTGTCCACATTAGATTGTTGTTAAAAGGATGTCAAGTAGAGAAGAAAGATTCTCAACTGATCTTGTCGATTCTCTCTAAGCTAGGTCCTGAATATTCTGTCTTCGTGTCAACTTTCTACGCTACAAAAGCTGCTTTGGGCGATACTTGGACTATGCCCTCCTTTGACTTTTTTTGTCCCAACTCATTCGAGAACATGACAAACTCATTCAAATGGGGTCTCTCAAGTCCAAGTCACATGCCCTTGTAGCAAGTACTAGCAAGGGAAAGAAGATTGAAAAGAAGAAAGAAACAAAGGATCAACCTAAGAAAGAAACCAAGACCAAACCTAAAAATGACACAAACACTTCGACTTCTGAGCCTAAGGCACAGAAAAGAAAGTATTTGTGTTCCTATTGCAAGAAGTTTGGTCACGATGAGCAACACTATTTTCAGAAAAAAATTGATCACTTATCTCATTTACTTGAGAAGAATAAAATAAGTGTTCCTGAATCCATAAAACAAAGTGCTCTGAAGGCCGAGTCTTCTACTGCAAAAGGTGCTAAAAATGATAAGAAGAAAGGAAAGGCCCTTGTAGCCAGAGTTGCTCCTTCATCGACATGGATTATAGATTCTAGGTGCCTCGCACCACATGGGTTCTTTGCATGTTGAGTTTTCCAACATTGAACCTTGTGGAATGTCCCAAATCACGATGGGTAATGACACGACAGTGTCAGTTTCCGGTAGTGGATCGGTAGAGATGGATGGGGGAACATTTAACCAAGTGTTGAGTGTTCCTAATCTCTCTACCAATCTCCTATCAGGTTTACCAAATTACTCACCTTGGTGAAGGAATGTGAGTGGAATTTGGTCCTAACTCGGTGATTATTCGTGAGCTTAACAATGACACTATAGTGGCTGAGGGAAAGGCAGATCACCGTTCATGGTTGTACACCTTCTCCCACTTTACTTCTGATTCTATGCCCACTGCCTTGCTCACTCATGCAAATGAGGTTAGTAAGCTATGGCATGAGCATTTCAGACATCTAAATTATCGCTACCTTGAACAATTGAGCCAAAATGAAATGGTCAATGGGTTGCCTCGCGTCAAGTTTTCTAAGGGTCTTTGTGAGGGTTGTACCCTTGGAAAGCATCCTGAAAAGAACTTTGACAAAGGAAAATCCTGGAGAGCCACTCGTCCTTTGGATCTTGTTCACAACGATGTTTCTGGTCCATTTCCTTCTCCTTCATTTACTAGAGCTCTTTATGTGCTAACCTTCATTGATGACTATTCGCGATATACTTGGGTATATTTTCTTAAGCTTAAGTCTGAAGTCTTTGAACATTTTTAGGACTTTAAGGCTCTTGCTGAGAAACAGGCGGAACGGTCTATCAAGGTTCTTCGAACCGACAATGGAGGTGAATATGTAAACAATAGGTTCATGGATTTCTGTACTTCTGAAGGGATCTCTTTGCAGCATACAGTTGCTTATAGCCCTTCGTAGAATGGAGTCACAGAAAGAAAGAACCGTACTCTGAAGGAGATGGCCACTTGTATGATTCACTCGAAGTCTCTTCCTCCACAGTATTGGGCCGAAGTAGTGAATTGTGCAAATTACATTCAGAACCATGTTCCACACAAGGCAGTAAGAGGGATGACACCCTTTGAAGCCTGGTTTGGATGCAAGCCTGATGTTGAGCACTTTCGAGTCTTCAGATCCAAGGCTATGGCTCAGATTCCCAAGAAGAAATGTAAGGCCTTGGAACCACAATCCAAACCTTGTATCTTTGTAGGGTATCCTGATGGCGTGAAGGGATATCGATTGATGAATCCTACTTCTCATGAGCTGTATATTGAGAGAAGTGTTAAGTTTGATGAGTCTTCTTCGACTTCTACTTCTCCACCTATTGAGGTTCTTCAGCTCACTGATTCAGATTCTGACTCATCAGATGATGATACTGTTGAGCGTGCTCCTCTTCCAGATCCTCCCGACCATCAGACCCTTGAGTCTTCTGATTCTGACAGTAGTGATGATGAGGACTATGTCCCTTCTCACTCAAGTGAAGAATCTTCTGACTCTGAGCCTGATCCTCCTGGTCCTCTTTGGGCTAGGAAAACTTTGCAAAGTGCTGGAGATTTAGTTGGAGATACTTCGGATATGAGACGTACTCACTCAGATTTCATTGGACCCCACTCTTTCTTCACCTCTACTTCTGATCCACAGTATTTCTGGGAGGCTTCTGGTATTCCTGAGTGGGATTCTTCCATGGATGAGGAGTATTCCTCTCTCATGAAGAATGATACTTGGGATCTCACCACTCTTCTGAAAGGAAGAAACATATTTCAGTGTAAGTGGGTGTTCCGAACAAAGTATGGAGTAGATGGAGACGTCAAAAAGTTTAAAGCACGATTAGTAGCTAAGGGTTTCTCCTAGATAGCTGGGGTTGATTATACAGAAACCTTTGCTCCAATTGCGAAGATGACTTCTATTCGACTGACCCTAGCCATTGCCGCAATGAACAGATGGAAAGTCCATCAAATGGATGTTAAGAGTGCCTTCCTTCATGGTGACCTAGAGGAAGAGATCTATATGGAACAACCTCCAGGTTATGTCCAAGATCCCTCCCTCATTTGTAAGTTAAAGAAGTCTCTTTATGGCCTTAAACAAGCCCCTCGGGCTTGGTATGCCAAGATGGACTCCTTTTTACTTACATCAGGGTTTACTAGGTGTCACTCTGATCCAAATGTTTATATTCTATGGCAAGATGACTCCATACTCATTCTTGTTCTATATGTCGATGACTTGTTGATTACAGGTAGCTCTTCCTCTATTATTGATTCTGTGAAGATCACCTTGGCCAACAAGTTTTCCATGACTGACTTAGGTCTGCTTCATTACTTCCTTGGGATCCAGATTTCACAATCTGACTCAGGAATCTTGATTTCACAACCTAAGTATGCTCTTGATTTGCTAGCTCATTTTCAGATGTCTGATTGCAAGTCTTCTCCTACTCCTTTTCTTTCCAGGGTTAAGTTGGTTTTAGATTGCTCTACTCCCTTGGTTGATGGTACTCTTTATCGACAGTTGGTGGGGAGCTTGATTTACTTGACTCACACTCGACCGGATTTATCGTATGCTATTGGGATCGTGTCCAGATTCATGCAGGAGCCACATGAGCTGCATTGGAAAGTAGCTAAATGGATCCTTCATTATGTTCGTGGCACTTATGCTAATGGCATTCACTATCATGGAGGGGTAGATATTGACTTGATTGGGTTCACAGATTCTTATTGGGCCGGTGACTTAGATCATCAGAAATCTACTTCTGGCTACAGTTTCTCTCTTGGTTTGGGTCCCATTAGTTGGTCTAGCAAGAAGCAGAATGTAATTATGATATCATCTACAGAGGTAGAATACAGAGGAGCAGTTAATGCTGCCACAGAAGCTATTTGGCTACAGGGTATTCTGACAGAGTTTGGCATCCACTTTCGGCCTACCATTATCTACTGTGATAACATGAGCACTATCTCTATTTACAGAAATCCAGTTCAGCATCAGTGGATGAAGCACATCGAGATTCATATGCACTTCATACGGGAGCTTATTCATGATGGTATCATCAACATTCAGTACATTCAGACAGCTGATCAGATTGCAGATTTATTCACCAAGCCCTTCACTGAGATGAAGTTTCTTCACTTACGGTCTCTTCTTGGGGTGAGGTCTTTTGCAGCTGCTCATCTTCTTTGGGCTATGTAGTCCTTCTTTTCTTCTTCTTCTAGGAAGATTGTGTTTGTATATGGGCACCTTATCAGGCCTTTAGTTGCCGGGCCCCATTGACACATCTTTCTTAGTTGTTTAGGAGTGTCTTCCCTTTCTGTCTGACTCATCATAGCCACTACCCTAGCTTCGATGAAGGGGGGGTGTTAGTGTGAGTTATCCTATGTGTCCTCCTCTCATATTGGAGGGTCATCTCACATGGGTTAGGTTTAGGGTTTCATGTGTGTCATGCACTAGGGTTACTCAGCACCCTATATGTACCCATTTACTATTCATTTATGAGTATGCCAAGACACTCTGCTGCCTTTCCTCTATGTGCAAGATTTTTTTCTGTTGAGCAAGTTCTTCCATTACTGATCAATTATTTCTTGCAATTACGCTGGAGCTATCACGATTCCGTTGGAGTACAACTAATTCATGGTGCCTCATTTTTTATTCGATTCTCACAAAATATTTTCATCAACTTTCAGTTTCCATGTTGATTGTAAGTGTAAACTGTTTTCATTCGTCATTTTTTATTCAGTTTTTGATTTTGATACAATTTAAATTTATATTAATTCCAATTATTTTTTGGCATTTGTAGCTCATGTCAATAAATACAGACATGGTGTGGATATGCAAGCAATTACACACCACTTTCTTGCTACAATGATTTCCTTTTTTCAATCTAGAATAGTTTTTAGGGTCGGCAAATAGATATACCAAACTAGGCCATTGCATACATTGTTGTAACTATCGCAAAACAAAAATTTGATTGGTGCAACTTTTTATCAAAAAATAAAGAATTGACATTACAAATGCAAAGCTTTCAGAAAAACTATCATTTACTCCACAAACTATCTCCTTGGCCTTTATTAAAAGGCTCTTTTAAATTTAAATGACAAACCAATTCCCACTTGCACGGACGAGGCATTGATGAATTTGTCAATTCCATTTGCAGAACAATAGGTATAAACTATAAAGTTTGTATTTTGACATTATATTGTGCACAAGTATTAACTATTTACTGTTTGTAGAGAAGATTTATGGAGGCCCTTCCCCAAAAAAAGGCAGCATCAAGAGGAAGAGGCCAACAACATGCTGAGGCATTGAGAGATTGACAATCTGAAATGGAAGCTCACTCATCTTTGAACCACCAACCGTTTGAATTTGGTAAACATCAGAGAAATAATACCCTTACATGTATTATTTACAAATTCCAAATTTGTATTTTCATTTTTCCATTTAAATTTTACCCTATTGAATTGACATACAATCGTATGTCGATGAAATTACAGGGAATTTGGACCATACGCAGGTTTCTCAAAGTCAACCATCTTCCCCAACTCACTCAGTTCAGTTGCGTGAATTTGTGTCTTATCAACAACCACCTCATCAATCCTAGCAACAAACAACTCAAAAACCACCAATTACTACTCCAACACGGCCACCTCAAGCACCGAGACAAGCTACCCCTCAACAACAAGGTACAAGTTTTGAATAGTACTTCATTTAATTTCGTAGTTTTTGCATTGTTTTCTAGTTTTTAATATGTTTTTCTTGAAATTTTCCGCACATTGCAGTCCTTCTATACAAACAGCGGCACCGCCCGCCCTCCAATAATAATATTCAAAATGCCAACCAGAGGATCAGGAAAAAAGAACATTAGTAAACGCATGGCAATTGCTCCAGCCCCTATTGGGACACTAATTATTTCCTCCTCATTTCAAATTCCAACCCTCTCACTTGGTGGCTTGCCGAACACAATGGGCATATCATTTTTAAATAATATAAATTTAGATGAAGATTACTTGGGCATTGATCGTGAGATGATTCAAGGCCAACAAGTATACTTCTATTTCAACATAATTTACCATATTGAATTATATTTCACTTTAGATTTATTTTTTTTCAATCTTGATTTATTTTATCACAAACAAGATATGGCCACCCAAAGGCAGAAACAAGTAGCAGTTGATCAACCCGAAATCCCCCATACCTTTAAAGTGAGATCATCTTCATCAGATACAGATGATGAACAGTTAATACCTTTTCCTTTAGAGAACTTAATTGGTTATGATTTTTAATCCCTTGTCAATGAGTTTATTCTACCTCATATCAGTCAGCTCATAGAATGGGAGAGAAGGGCTAAAGTACTTATCAATGAGATAATAAGTCATTATGAAAATTATTGGCAAAGGGATAGTTTATACATTGCAGTCTAGAAGAAACTTGTGAAGATGGATTCCTTACTTACCCAAGTAAGAAGTGGGATTGTCACGTATAACAACAACTATAAAGATGACATTTTGGATAAGACATTAAACAAATTAGAAAATATTAGTGTTGAGGCCAGGAAATATTTTAACAAATGGTCTAAGGAAAAGGATATGGTAGCAATTACAAATGCCGAGAGAGATAGAGCAGTCGTAAGTATTATCACTTTCAAACAATATTTTTTTGTTAATTTAAAGCTTTCTTATTTTATTAATATGTTTAATTGACATCACTTTTTTTGTGCAGTTGAAATATGAAAATTTGAAGAGTCAAGCAAAGGTTTTCCATGTTCACTTGGAAACCGTGAAGAACAGTTTATCCGCAACGAAGAATTTGAAGGAAAATATTGTTTTGGTTAACAAACAAAACAATACACTAAAGTGGATAATTTAAGAGCATGGCTTCAACCTTGAAATTTTATTCAAAACTAAGGCAACTGCAGATCCAAATTTGCTTTTCCATGGAGATGCGACAAAGCAAGAAGAAAGAATTTTAAAAAATCTAGACAGTGCTGTCGAATATCTCATAAGTTCTGGGAATATTTTTTCCATTAGGGAAAGGGGTACATGAGGAGAAGCCTTTGGGGCAAGGAGTAAACGAGTGGAAAGGGGTACAGAAAATTGAGGGTTGAAAATTTTCATTATTGAGTGTGGAAACTTGAAAAATTGAATCTATATTTGAAAATTTGAAACATTGAATGTTATGGTCATGGCATTTGAATTTTATTATCTGGATTTGAAATTTGAAACTTGAATTTGATAGCCTTTGAAAATTTGAAATACTATATAATCTTTAATTTTATAACTTCCTATATATTATGTATAGAATTTCAAGATTGTTTATGGCATTTATGTTTCTTCTCTACTTGTAATGATGATTGCATTAGATGTGGATGATGACATTACAATAGAATCAGTCTCATAGATATGGATTATCATGAATTGTATGTGGACTTAGATTTATCTTCAAGCATGATCACGGAATTTGGTTGATGATAATGGATAATTATTTTAAGAAAATTTGGAATGTTGTACGATAGAGACATTTAAATGTTCTCAAATTTTTCTTCTCTATACTTGGAATGATATGATCATGATGACATTAGAATGGATATAGATGATGATGAATGATGATACTGGATAATTGTTTTTTTAAAAATGGAATGTGTTAGGACAGAGACGTTTCTGCACATTTAAAATAGATAAATAATTGTTTTAATAATAATTGGAGTGTTAGAATTATGAAAATGATATGATGAATTTAATAATAATTGGAGTGTCAGGATTATGATATGATATATATGGATGATGATGAATTTTATGTGGACGTAGATTTAGCTTCAAGAATGATCGTGGGTGATGAATTGTATAATGGATCGTGGATTATGAATTGTATAATATGGAAAAATATTCCTCTTTATAAAATTCGATTGTGTGATTTTATCCCACAAAGTTTAAAAAATATATCAGAGCATTTTGCAAATATAAAAAATAAATGAAACATAATTGTAAAAAATCAAGAAAGGTCATATGATAGGGTTTAAGTTACCTCTAGTGTTTTAGATGGCCATGAAATCATCACTCATAATGTTCTAGATCTTTGTTTTAATAAAAATCAACACGATAAATGGATTAGTAGATAGATGGGTGAGTTACCTGAGATTGTTAGTCCCGAGAAGTACTAGCTTCCTTGGATGGATGTCAACCCACATTTAAAAAAAAATTTAAAAAAATTGTATTTAAATAAATGTAAATATATATACCTGTAACATCTTTAATGATAACAAGAGCTGAAGCAAAATTTAAGGTCTCAAACAATAAAAGTAAGTTGAAGGAGATACCTATTTAAAGTTTTAAACAATCCATTATCAATAGCTTCTTCAAACTTGATGTTCTCTTCTGTAGAGTGTGACGATTTGCCATTTCCACTCTCAACGTTGGGAACAATTTTACTTGTAGCTGTATTATTCACACCTCTTCTTTCACAAAGGGAATTCCAATGTGTAATTGCTCTGTCGAAAGGAAAGGTTTTCATGGAGTAGCAAGATACGTAACACCTCATGCAACTTTCTAGATTTTTATCCAACCTATTTATTAGTTTTGATTTTATAAATGATAATGCACTGAAAACCCTTTCATCCTCCATAGACCCCAAAATCATTGTTTGGCATAACTCATATAATCTGAAATACTCAATGATATCTTCTTGTAAGATAGAAATTTGATAGATTCCTCACCACACCCTTGTAATAGAACCACTTTTAGAAGGTTCGTCTAAATTTTTATATTGGTTCCTCATTGTTGTTGCAAAATTTGTTGATTGAAAATTTAATAAATCAGCATTCAGTATACCTTTGATTTCCATACCCTTGAACTCTGAAGTCTTTGTGAAATGTTCCATTATTGTACCCATGGATTTATGGAAATGCTTTCTTACAAAGTCTACACGACCACCTTCAGTATTCCAAAAATTAGGATTCATCACACCCATTGCTTCAAGAATTTTATCTTTGGAGAAACGTTCTCTAATTTTTTATCATAAGGATTCTGAAACTTTTTAAAGCTTTATTCTTGTTTCAACTATAACAGACTCAAAGAGATTACGTTTCAAGGGAACATCTTCTCATTCCAATCCTATAATATCTTGATGTTTTTACAAAATGAGTAGTGGTATGTCCCTCCCATTAACAGTGATGCGGAGGTGATCATGGATATTAAATCTCAAATAGTTACTAGGATTTTTAAGATCTAATAAAGCTTTCCAATTCTTGAAAACAGGTGTATTGGGAACAGTACAAGATATCAAGACTTTGACATACCATTTTTCTCATCCATATAAAATCCACAATATAGATGAATCTCCGCTGTGCATGCTTCATCAGTGTATTGATCACGTGCAACATTGGAAGAATACCAACCAATGTAAGCAATGTCTCCAAATAAGTTAAATGGAACAATAAGTCCCTCATCCTATCAACTTCATGATGATATTTGTGCATGAAACCAAACAACGAAGGATACTCCTCACGAACTCTACATGTAGGTTCATACAAAGAGATCCATCTAGTCTCAACATCTTTCAGAAGTGTTTTGCCATCTGTAATTCCAATTGAAATTTTTTGGAACTCAAGAAATCGCTTTGGGCTGCTTTCCATATAGGCATGAAGTTCTCTTATAAGGTCTTCAAATTTAGCAACATTTTCATAGTTGCTTAAGACCTTATAAGAGACCTTACCATTTTATACTCTAAATTCATTTTGTGAGCCATACAGTGAATTGGTAGCATATATGGGGCCACTATTGTTTGTAATCTAACACACAGCCTTGTTCGGTGACCCTGCATGACAGATGCACCATCTGCTCTGACGCATACTAACTTCGTAGTAATTTCATAATTTGTCATTCCAACAATATATTTCAAATGAGAAATAACTATTTTATGTAGGTTTTCGGCATTTCAGTTTTCAACCATTTTCATAACACCCAATAGATGAGGTGTCCTTATATGATTTTCTAAAGTATAGACGTGGATACATACCCATGCAGTGTTTTCGACTGATGTAACTTCATCAATTGAAAGAGAGATTTTTATTTTTTTACATTCTCTTTCAAATCTTCCTTCTCTATCATCGAAAGGTATTTTTCCATTCCCCATAAACTATTTTTAGACCAATGAGACTGAGGTACGTTCGACATTCAATTATATTGATAAAAAAATTTGAAATCGAGGAAATCCGAAATTGGTCTTCCTTTATTTAGTATGTGAAATAAAGTAGAGAATTGTATGAGTTTTGCATGTAGATTTGTTTGATTCATCTTACCAATTTGCAATGTGATACTTCCTCCCTTTTCCACGAGATGTCTAAGTTTTTTCTGCTCCGTTTCATAATCCACTGTGTATTTAACATGCATGCATTCTTTTTCAGTTTTCCACCTGTGTGTTTTGATTTTCTGGCCATCCACCCCCGTTACAGTCAAATATTGTTTTCCATAATGTTTTTATATAGTGTCCAGCTTCATTTGCATTTTTTGTTGCTTTCTCAATTTCCACGTACATATTGTACATGTACATTTAGATGGGATCTCTTCTGAATTATATTATTGTATAGGTTAGATAAACAGAAATTTGGCTGCCTAATGAAACTTGTATTTCCTGCCAATGGTCCAAATATTCTTGTTCGTTTTCAATGTTTTACTTTTTTGAGTAGAATTTTGAGCAATATCACAATCACCTGGTTTCCTCTTTCATGAACTGGAATTTTAATTTGATTTTTGTGTTCCATTTTGGTGAGTATTTGTACGTGTGATATCTTGATGCACTCTTGGTTGCACCCCAATATGAATAATATCTTTAGGATCTGGCATCTCAACAGTTATATCTTCAAGATCTGGCATATTATCGTAGGTGTCATTTGTTTGATATTATGCAGAATGCATGTCCACCTCAATATTACCTTCCACACAGTCATTATTCTGATTCTTTCTGGTGGCAGCTATATGGTTGTGGGTAGTTTCAATATATGTATCAGTAGTGTTTCCAAAATACTTGAACATGTATGTCTGAGATTTCTTAGTTACTTTTAGGGTCTTTGCATTCTAAGGACTAGAACCTTCCATTATTCTGAAAAGAGTCCTACGTCAGCAAAAGAAGAGTCAAAATTCTTGTCACGTGTCAACTATCGCAATCCTTGTCGCGTGTCAACAATTAACCCCCTTATCACACGTCAATAGCTCGTCAAACATCCATGTCGCATGTCAAAAACACGTCAACTGTCTCTATTACACGTCAACTCTATCCTGTCGTGCATCAACAACTAACCCCCTTGTCACACGTCTACAATACCTCCTTGTCACACGTCTGCAATACCTCTTTGTCACGTGTCCACTATATCCCTGTCACACATCAACAACCAACCCCCTTGTCGCACGTCTACAATACCTCCTTATCGTGCGTCAGTAAATATCATATATCACCCGACTCTAAACTACTAACAGGATTCTAGCAATCTCTAGTTCTTAAGAGTATGCGAGTTCACGGTATTGGTAATTTGGTAAGCTACTTGTGGTAGTACCATAGTATACTACTCGGTGAATCACCTAGGTTTTTATTGGAGATGTTTTCAAATGTAGGTGAAGCCGACCCCCCAAAAAATATATACTGTAAATTTTAGGCGAACAGGACACCGAACCGCTCCAAAAAAATCACCTTTTCAAATTTTCCTAAAATGAAATTTTTTCCATATTACGAATATTCACCACTAAAATTATCCCTCAATTAATTTCTATTCAATATCATATAAAGAGTAGGGTATTTTTTCATTTTACCTTTTATTATTACTAATGATGAATCATAATGTTAGATTGCTATTACGTACATTAATTAGTAACAAGTGGGCACCCAACACTATAACATATAAAGAGTAAGGCCACATATCTAAATAGTAAACTATGTTTCCTATACACATCTAAATGTTAGGGTTTCCATTGACCTATCATCCAAATCTACACAATATATTGAATAACACATCAAAAATAGTATATATTGCTTATGTTGGCGTCATTTTAGTATGGAAATAAAAAATATATTCAGCTACATGATAAAGGTTTTTGAACATAAATAACAAGTAGTAGTGATTGATTTTGTAGCTAAGTTACTTTGAACAACAATGATAACTCTACTACATAAATGATGCAGAAATTCATGTTTAAATCTGTTCTATAATATTTTATTACTACCATATTTCTTTAGGCATTCTGTCAAATAGTAAATACCTAATATAAGCACATTTAATATAAGAAGATATTATAAAATATAAGAAACTTATAGTGTACAACATTTGAAATGTATTTGTTGTAAATAACATCAATAATTTAACTATATGGAATTACTACTAAATAATACTTACTTCCATTGATGATGTCATCTTATTAAGACACAATCGTGTATGATAAGAAAGAAGAAATACTTGATAATTTTGTTGTTGAAAAAAATAGTGTTTTTCAACATTTTTCAAAAGCAAAGCTTATATAATTTTAATCTTGTTGTTCTTTATTACCTTTCATTATATAATTATCTTAGTTTCCTTTCATTATATAATTACATAATTAGCTAATCCATGAAAACAATAATATCTTGCACAGAAGGTTTTTCAACATTGTTGAAAAACAAAGCTTATATAATTTTAATGTTGTTCTTCTTTATTAGCTTACATTATATAATTATCTCAATTTCCTTTCATTATATAATTAAATAATTAGCTAATCCATGAAAACAATAAGATCTTACAAAGAAGATAAAATTAGTCCCATGGCATCTCAAGAAAAAATCAACATTAAAAACTATTCCAAACAACATTAAATGTATATATCCTATTTGTGGTTGTTTAGAGTTATTTTAGAGGAATTTGATCAAGATTTTGAGTTGAGATTATGAATTCACATAAGGGGAGAGGGGAAGGATGTGTAGTAATACACACTCATCTAACCTAAACAAATGATTCTATTAATAAGAGGGAAACTTCTATTTTGGCATCACAACATTGGGATAAGTATATGAAATCATTCTATTAATAAGAGGGAAATTGAAACACTCATTCATTTGTGGATCATATTAATATAGTTTCATTTTTTTATTTGTTTTTAATGGCTTCAAATTATAATGGCATGTACCCTCTTCTTGAATATATCTCTAAGAGCATGTGATTACAATACTAGGGGTTTTTGTTCCATATTATGCACAGTCTTGATCTATCTTCATAGTTATATGGGATTATGAAGTCACATTTATTTGTTTATGTGTATATATTAGGTTTATATATTACCAAAAATTAAGCCTATCAATCAACACTAAATTCATTATTAAATGAATGAGATTTTTAGAGTTGTATAAGTAGACCCACGATGCATGTAAGATATACATGAATATGATAGAGATGTAGAAAAAATACATGATAGGAACACGAATGGTATACGAATGTATAAAAAATAAAATACTCACATATAAGGGAAATGAATGAGGAGATTGTTGTTGCTAAGGAAATTCTTTGCTGGACATAAGAGGCATATGAGTAGGATAGAGTTGTAGTTCAATGATTACATGAGATTCATATGAATGGGATAGAGCTATAGATTGTAAAATTGATTCCAAGAGTGACTAGAAATTGGTAATTCCTGCAAGGATACAGTTTTCTGTACAAGTCCAGACACCACATTTAAATAAATGAATGCCCTGGTGGTCAAAGTTCTAATTTGGAAAATGTTGAAAAACCCAGACTATTCAAATTTTCATACATTTTTTAGAGACATTTTTTCAAACATTTCGCAGAGATTCTTTGAGGCATTCTATCAAACAATTCCCTAGAGACCATATTTCACAGAGACATTTTGTCAAACATTTTATGAGAACTACATGGAATAATATGCAACTCAAGCCAAGAAGTAAGCCAGGTTAGATTATTACACGTCAAAGGTCTGAGAAGTGCTATTGATTTTCTCTTAGTAGGCATGGTTTTCTACAAGGCATTTTGTCAAACAGTTTCATATCAAAACAAAAAAGTCCTAAATGTATTATCTAGGCCATGTCATATCAAAACACCAACATGAGCTCAAGAGTGAAAACAGTGGCACCCACTGTAAGGTCGAAGAACCTCGAGCCAAAGAATCAAGCTTAGAAACAAAAATGGTATGAGGACAAGGTATGGATTTCAAGGATTTCATATTGCATCTTGTGAAAATACATTGTGAAAACACAAAATATTAAACAAAAAAAATAGGTGGGCATCCATGGATATGCAACAAAAACACAACAATACCAGTACAAAAAGAATGCAAACACAAAAACAAGAAACCCTTTCAGAAAACATGAAAAATAAAGGAGTGGGTATGAGCGCTAATGAAAAATGTGAATGGAAGAATTCAGATCCTGCTCCTTTCTCCTGATCTAAGCACCTTCCTTACCCTTCAAACTGTATACAGTGGTGAGGAGCTCGAATGATCTCAAGATGCCATAGACAACCACCTTCCTTCACTCATGATTCTTATTTATACCGCTTACAATGGAGGAAAAACTTGATTACAATGGCGATCGTGGCTCAAGCTTTTGGTTCTTCTCGTGATTTCCGATAGGTTGAAATGATTCAAAGGTACCGGGGAATAATTCATTGGCACGGAGGGCCGGTGGGCACAAAGAACTATAATTCAAATTGATCTTTCCTGACATCCATGTCGATCGGTCCACATCAGAGTGTGTTCCACCCATATGTCAATCGTTGCGTCAAGAGATGGGTCTCGATAATTGGTTTCCGGGATGACATCATAAAGCTAGCTACGGGCATGGGGCATGGGCTATGGGGACCATGAGAGGCAGGGCACCATACATAGGTGCAAAATAAGTGAAGGGTAGCCGCTCCTATTTGTGTCTACACCTATTTATTAAAGTAATAATTAGTATAGTATGTAAATCATACAAAATTAAAAATCAAGATAGAGTAATCTTTGGTGCATGAATTCCTGATAAGGGCCACCAAACAAATTTGCCACCGAACGCATAAAAAAATGCCATAGTTTTTTAACAAGACGTTTCTTAATGGGTTCTTAGTACAATCCAAGTTCCGGTGATTGATGGCCCCTACACACTGTTGAAAAAAATCCATAAAAAGTACAATATTTACTATTTGACATATCATTTTAACCTTGTACAGGCTGCCACGTCAGTTTTAATTATAATCATGGCTAATTGCATTGTTATTATAATGGTATAATAGTAAAGGACAACTCCACCAAATACTTATGGCTGGCTAATTGATTTATAAAGTTACTAGTTGTACCTTAAAAAATTGTCAATAAGCTTTGAGATAATGATAAATAAGTTGTTGAATATGTAATATTTAAAAAAGAAACCAGGAGACTTAAGGACCAAGGTTCCCATCAGGGATGAGATTTGATGGCTGACACCACCTGTCAAACAAAAAATCTATTGAGTTAAAAGATTTTAAACAATCTGTCCATCTTTATTAATTTTTTTATTAGGTCTGATATTATATATTTAGAGTGTTGTTTTCGATATTATATATATATATTTTTGAAAGTCATGAAAAATATCAAAGAATTTTTAACTAACCTTATCTAATGTATGACTGAATCTAAAACAAATATTCAAATATTTATCCTTATTATTCATACGTTTAGTATCTTAATAATATTTTCAAAAGAAGATAAATTTTTTGAAGACTCAGTGCAATTATAAAAAGATAAGTAAAGTGTTTGAATATCTATTAGTCCTAAAATCATAATCATCATATTATATTTTACCTTTGTAATGTTTGCAAGAAATGTAATATATAAAATTATAATTAACTATAAATGTTATATTTAGGATTATGAGGATCTGCTTAAGTTGTGCAATTTTTTATAATTCACATATCTTACCTTAATTTTTCTAGAATAATCATTATCTTAAAAACTATATCAAAGTAGTATAAGATGAGATTTGTTAGGAAACCACATAATTTGTAACAATGAATATGTAAAAAGTTGACAGAGATAGAGATAAAATAAATATATAACATACCAAACATGCAAGAGATAAACACCAAATTTACGTGGTAAAACTCCACTTGACTATTTAATGAAACATCCACAATACAAGATATAAATTTTTTTAAAATCACATATCTAACAGGACTAAAATCACATTCTTGATTTTCCCTCTTTAATTAGTAGCTCTACAATGTAATTTAAAAAAAATAAAAAATGAATGTGAAATAATTCCCCCCATGTACAAATGCTAAGGACATCCCAACAACCTTACCCTTGAAAGACAAGGGTATAATTTATCATGAGTTTTGATAGCTATGACAAGTGAATTTACGGTCCACATAATATTGAAAATGAAACATGATTTAATGGTTTGTATGTACATTGAAATTAAATGCATGGCGTTGTTTCTCTAATGTGTAATTAGAGAAGGTAAGGTAAATTGTGAATCCTCAAATTCCTAATTCCATTCTTGCACAAAAGAAAACATGTACATTCGCCCAAAGAATTCTAAAACTTCGTACTTAAATGTTGAGAAAATATTGTGTGGCATTTTTATTTTAATCATTTAAGGATTAGATTTGTTGTGACTTCTATGGAATTTGAGAATTTCCTCGGCCTAGAACTTCAAATTAAAAATCCCTGTCAAGTCATAAATTAGTGAGCTTCAATAGGATAAGAATTTCAATAGCAATTACTTGTGGAACCCATAGATTTACCACTTAAAGTTTGTTGATATGCATCACATTACCATATATTTTCCAATTAATTTTATTCAAAGGCCTATAGATTGTTAATTGTCGGCCAACATTCGACTGGTAGTAAGGGGTAAATTAGTATTTGGGTGTAATTTAGGAACTTATTTATGATGGAGGATTTGGTATTTATATTATCATGTTTAATATACCCTTTTTGAGCTCGACATGAGATCTCAATCTGCTCCTATCACCAAGTTCCACCATCCTTCGAATGGCTCAGTTCTGCCTATGCCCAGTTCTCCAATATTAACCATCACAATGCTACTATTACTCAATCGATTAGATGAGCTCCCTCATGAATTACTTGTCACTTAAACTGACATCAAACCCATTTTTTATGTGACTCCATTCAAATCCCTTCACGAGTCAATTTTCACCTTATAAACACCTTCAAGTCATTATCTCAATGCAACCCGATCTTCATTCCCTTTAATGCATACCTCGATTGATATGTCAACGATGATGCCAAGACATACATTGATTTTCAAGCTCGAGCACTTGAGTCACGTTACTATAACCCGCGAGCCATTTCCTGAGCTCCATTATCACTGCTAAGTCGAAATCTCTCTAACTCAGTCGTTCGCTATTTGAATCTTAATGTAATCTTCCAAGTTATCCCCCAGTGTAACCTATCAACTCATAAATAACCTTTAGCTCACCGAGTAGCTCGACGAGCTATTTCTATCTCAATGCCATGTTATTTCTTAAATATGACCCTATCCTAATTATTTATATTCTGGGTCTCTTTCTCGAAATCTAAGAGTTATGGAAACGTAAAAAAAGATTTTGAACATAAATTATAAAATTTGATGATTACTTGTTTGTGTTGAATGAATGCAGGCCTGCTGAGGGCTAATTTTTTTCTCTGAGCAAACTTGAAACCTTTAAGACCCAAAATGAAGAAGGATGGATCGAGATGACTCTGAAACAACCTGGAACAACATAAAGGTTTGCTAAACATAAAATTTTGACCGAAATGTCCTAGAATACCTCATGAAGGATTTGGTTTTGTCTTAGGACATAATAGGCTCCCGTTGTCCAATTTTGTCCAAGAGGGAGAAAATTGATAACACATGTGTGGTGACCTCTCAGGGATGCTTGCCTCTTAAGCATGATTCTAGTAGCCTTCAACATCCATTGGGCATGGAGTCACTGATAAACCCAAAACTGATCCTGAACTCAAAGTAGACTATTTGACCTTATCCTGAAATCTAACGATGTTAAACATGAAGCACATTGAAACCCATAACTATCTGGAATGGAAAACATACTGCAAAGATTTGAGTAAAACATCTCCTAGTTTCTGAGATCATGGAAATCTATTAAAATTGAATTTTTCTTCTTCTTATTTTGAAAATTCCACTTCCGACATTCTGTGCAATGAAAATGATGAAACACAATGCATGCCAAAACTAAAAATCATACATGCTTCAAATAAAACATGCAAAGTGCTCTAAATACTTATTTTTCTAAAAGAAAACCTATTCCTATTCTATGCTAATCGGAGGCACAGGTGAGCTAAACAAACACTGCAACGACTAATACTGAGAGTGAAAAATTAAAAAAAACCCAATTTTTCACTTGGTTCACCAAGGCATCAACTAGAAAGAGAAAGAATGCCTCTTCTGCATTTATCTTGTAGAGGCATAACAACTGATCCTTGGGACTGAGAAACTCATCGTCACATTCTAAAGTGAATGTGAATCGCTGTGAATTTTTGTTTGGCTTCAAAGAAGCCAAATACCTCATGGGACATGGTCTGACCTTTTTAATATCCCTGCTACTTCGAGCTTTAAATTTGACAAGAAAGTCTACCTGAAGACTTCCCCGTATGAAAGGTGTTGCATTGACGTTTTATCCCTCTTGTTTCCCATTCACAATAAAATGATCTTGCACATGGATTATTGGCACCAAAGTGATATTTCCTTCATTTCCCTTTCCTTCCTTAAAAAAAAAGAATTCATCCCCAACATGCAGCTACTTTGGACCACTTGTAGCCTCTAATGGAATCACTTGAAAATATTTGCAAGTGTTTGAAGAGTATTGCTCATATAGGAGTCCCACTTTCATCTGAAAGCAAATTTGCTCTACATTTCTAACCTCGTCATCCCACACAAAACTTGTAAAGTCAGATTCATCCACCTCTTTCTTTCAAGTACCATTAGGAGTAGCACGATCTTCAAAAACATTCTCCTCCAAAATTGCTTCATTAGCCAACACATGTTGCATAATTGAGAGCAAGAAAGTCTCCATGATATAATTTCTGTTAAATTCTTCTGAATTTGTCCTAACTTCTCCAGTGTCTTCCTTTGAAACAATAATTTTTTCACCATAGCCCTCTCCACCCTTAAAAATAAATTTTTTAAGATCAAATGCATCTAAGAAATCATATTTTTAACATAAGGAAGAAGGAGAAGAATTTGAAACTTCCTCCATGGTATAATCTACACTTGAAACTTCTGAGTCCACCATGGAAAGAATTCCGCTATGGTCAGCTGTGGCATTTGATGAGGATATTGGAATGTTTTTGTAATGTTTCATAAATGTAGAAATTTCTTGACATGCCTGACAATTAGGATCATTGTACTCATAAGAGTCACCTTGTACAATTGAGAGTTTTTCTTCTTCATTTTGTACATGCTCTTTTTTAACCGACTTTACAACTTGTGTGGAATTGACAGTCTCCACAAACATAGTGCCAACATGTATGCTACACTTTGAACGCATAGATTGATGCTCATCATCCTCTTGTAATTGTTCTTGCGAAAATTCAGTCTCCACCATCTGCTCTTTAATTTCAACCTTGGATAGAGGACGAGTTAGGAGGGGAACTTGCTTACGTTCAATCTTACAGTCCACTCCTTTAGATTCTTTGCAAGCTCGTCTTTACTAGGTTCCTTCTCCTAATTTTATTTTCTATAATCATACTCTTGGTCTTCCCAAAATTAATTCAGGACTATAAGAGGAGAGGTTGGTTGGGGTTGAATTGTTACCCTCAATGTTTGAGGTGGTGAAAGAGGTACAACCTCTTGTCTTGATGGTCTTTGTAGAAAAGAATGAATCTTAGAAGAATGAGGAACATAATATTCATGGTGGAATGGTAAGATATGGGATGCAAAAATGGGATTCTCAACATGGGAAGTAGATGAAAAGTATGGGATTTAGGTTCTATACTAAAATGATATTGGTTGAGAAATATGAATAGGAGTCTAAGGTGGTGGTGCAAAATCAACCCATCAACAAGATTACATTACATAAAACTCATAGGCCTCTATTTCTTTGATCCAACCTTCAAGATAAGGCAACATTTTAGTCATAAAAGTAATCTTTTCCTACAAGCTGTAAAAACTTGGCATAGGGCCAACCCATGGACAGGCTATATTGAAGCCAATATTGAATACATTCATTTGAGTTATGGATATAGGTTTTACCATGCCTGGTTCCAGTTTATGCATCTTAAGTTTGAAATTTACATCTTCTTCTGTAGGATAGCCTCCATCATCTCCATGTGCATGTTCTTGAAAGGCTACATAGTTAAGTGAACAATCAAACTGACCATGGATCTTCTCTTAGAGATTTGCATGCTGCTGAGTTTTGTCATAAAATTGAGTTGGAGGTGGGTTAAAATAGCCTGAAGATGGAAAGTACTACTATTGATGCAAGTGGGAAATCAACTATGGAAATGAAACCATGTTGCATAGCTTCATGAATGGAAGAAAAATGGAAATATTTGGAAGAAAACAGATGGAAATGGGTGTAAAAAAGACAATATGCAACACAAAGAGTTGGTTACTTAGACCAATGGAGTCATCAGTTGTGCTTGGGTATACCTCCTAAGGAAGAAATTTCACTAAGACCACAACAACTTAATGAAAATAAAGTGGAAACAAATACACACACCTATAAAAAATGTGACTCTTGTCTCACCGGGCATCCGAATTTTTTTTATCCCTAAATCATTGCACCCTTAGAATGGCCTGAAGGTGAACACAAAATTTAGTGTGATTGAGTAACATGGGATCACCTCTCAAGTGGTAGAACTTGGGCTCGTGGTGAAATTCTAGAGAAGGAGGACTTCCTATTCCTAAACTAAGTACTACACTACTCCTAATGCATTAAAAATAGCTACCTAGACCTATACTAACATTTCAAGGGATTAGGGAGAGAGATTTGCAAGAAACAAAACCATAAATTATAAGTGGTGATGCCAATGAAGAGAGATGATCATGAGGAAGAATGAAAGTGCATTACAAACCCAACTGCATACAATACTCCATTCCTAGATAAGAAAAACAACCTCCAAAACTTGTAAAGGAAATATTGGTTATACAGTTCATCTGTAAACATGAGAGAGGAAAATAGAAGCAACAAGATTATGTAAGGACATATAATCAAAAAACATTATTTCAATTACTTCAAGCACTTGCACAATGCACCATTACAATAGGGAAAGGCATATCCTACCATTACAATTTTGAGAAGAAAGGCTTGAAAGCCTACAATTTCACAACTCAGCTGTTGAAGAGAGGGGAAGCTTGGAATAATGTCTAAATTTTTTTCTTGGGAATAAGCACCCCTTTACATTTTCTATAAAATTATGAGTTTTTGATATAAAGAAGGAAGAATCCCTAAAAACTAGGCAAGTCTGTAGCAAAACAGGTCAACCATGTTTTCCTCATTAATTGTAATTCCACCTTTTGAGGCACTATTCTTGGAATGAAGAAGTATTTCCATTTTGGAAAACCAAAAAATCTAAAAATCCATTTTCTAATGATTCCACTGCGTAGCTCTCATTTTCCCAATTCCATCAACTATAATTTTGTGATAAACGGACAACCGGGGAGGAAGTTATAATTTGTTGAGCAAAAGTCATTTTTTTAGTATCCTGGGCATTGCTTAACCAACTATCTAATAAGGTCTCATAAAAAATTCAAATTCTTTCATAAAATAATTAAAATTAACATTTTTAACAATTTTTTTCAAAGCTCCTCGTGCCTTTAGTGTGAACCAAGCTCAACAATTATCGCACCTCCATCGAGTTAATTACATTAAACATTCCCCACTTTGTAATCTTTGACCGAGCCAATCGCATTATTCCCACCAGAATTTGTAATCTTTTACATTGACTGACATTTTTTGACACCTGACAACTTCATAATTATTCCCACTAAACCCCTTGCTTGATCCTTGCATTGTTGTCCAGTTCGGAATTAGGTTGACTTGCCTATACTTAAATCGACACACCACTACAAATATTCGAGAAGTTCCATGTTTTCACTGAATACGGACTCGCACTCCAGCAACTATCTCGGAAATCACTCATACATGACCTCACATTGGCACGTGTGTTTTGTAAACTGAATCCCAAATGAATTGCCATGTTAACATTGACTCGACACAACTCCAAAAAAATCCTCATGCGAAACCTGAAATCAAAACACCTCCAAAACCTGAAAATCTGAAACTCTGAATTTCAGAGTTTCAGGTTTTCAGGCTTCGGGTTCTTCTTCACATTTTTTTAAACTCATTGGGATGAGTTACGAATTACAAATCACCGAAAGCACGAAAGGCTATGTATAAAATTAACTCTGATATAGCTCCTGCATGGTTTCCTTGATTTGGCTCCATTTTGGAAAACACCTCGCCATTATGCCTGAGTCATCCTTGTATGCTTCCACTTCATTTCTATAAAATGTCTCACCGAGTCATATGTGGTGCCGACCACTTCTGCCTCAACTTTTTGTTCTATACTGAGCTACCTGTAATGTTCTCCATCCTTCATCACTTGATTCTGACTCCACACACAACTTGATCTGGGCTCTTTGAATATCCAATACTTTCCATACACTTAGCCATTGAGTTGCTGACGCTATTCATGCCCATTTCACAGTGTGCCTCTTTAAGCGTTTTGACCTATCGAATGAGTCAGATTTTTTTTCTGTGCCAACTCCTCACCTTCAGACTCATATCCATGGCTTCCTATGATGCCAATCGATTCGTTATTCCCCTGAGCTCACCTTTGTCTGACTTAACCTATGCCATTCTAACATCCATGTCATGGCTTTGCACATCACTCGAGTTATTTTTCATTGTGGATCGGCTGAGTTATTTTTCATTGTGGCTCGACTAGCTAGAAACATGAGCTCTGTGTTCGAGTTTCCTTCACCTCTTTGGATTTGGATTCAATGAGTCATTGTATCACAAATTCTGATCTCGACTAAGCTCCCTCAACATTCGAACCTCCTATCTGCTGCCTATGCCATGTTGCAAGTTCCCGACTCGAGAATCCAATCCCACGGGCTTGATCTCAACTCTTCCCTACATTATGGCTTGAATCATTCATCAAAACAATGCAAAAAACCACCCCTTCAAGCTTCAAGCCCCAATTTTTTTCGTGCATTCTTTTACCATGCGCCAATCTCTTCCATTTTTTCATGTCGTGCTCACAAATCAGACCAAGCCTGGTTCCACGTATCGCTTGAGGATCTCACTCAATAGCTCTCCACATATTTCATGAGCTCAAGCTCTAGCTGAATGACATGTTATTCTTTTACTTGTGCAGTGGATATTTGTTGAATCATTGACCAAATGACTTGGGCTCCCTTATTAATGAATCCAAGTTGTTTCATATACCCTTTGTGAGCTCGACACGAGCTCTCATTTTGCTCCTGTCACCAAGTTCCACCGTCATTCGAATGGCTCAGCTCCACCTATGCTCAGTTCTTCGAGATCAACCATTGAAATGCTACTATCACTCAACTAATCAGATGAGCTCCCTCACAAAATCCTTTCTGCTTCAACCGATGTCAAACCCATTATTTGTGTGATTCCATTCGAAGCCCTTCACGAGTCGATTTTCACCTTATAAACATTGTCGAGTCATTAGCTCAACGCAACCCGATCTTCATTTCCTTTAATGCATACCTCGGTTGACATGTCAATGATGATGTCGAGACATACGTTGAGTTCTAGGCTCGAGCACCTGCGTCATGTTACCATAACCCCCAAACCATTTCCCGGGCTCCATTATCACTGCTAAGCTGACATCTCTCCAATTCGGTCGTTCTCTATTTGAATCTTAACACAAGCTTCCAAGTTATCCTCCCAATGCAACCTATCAACTCATAACTCACCTTTAGCTCGCTGAGCATCTTACCGATCTGCTCGGCGAGCTATTTCTAACTCAATGCCATGATACTTCTTAAATTTGAGCCTATCCTGATTTTTGATAATCTGGGTCTCTTTCTCCAAATCAGAGAGTTATGGAAACATAAAAAAACCTTTTAAACATAAATTATCAACTTGATTATTTTTTGTTTGTGTTGAATGAATGCACGCCCGCTGAGGGCTAATTTTTTACTTTGAGAAAACTTGAAACCTTTGAGACCCGAAATAAAGAAGGATAGCTCAAGATGACTCTGAAACCACCTGGAATAGCATAAATGTTTTCTAAACACAAAATTTTGACCGAAATGTCTAGGACTACGACATGAATCATTTAGTTTAGTCTTCGGATATAATAGGCTCCCGTTGTCCAATTTTTTCCAAGAGGGAAAAAATTGACAATAGGTTTTTTTTAAAGTGATGAGAAATAAAGTGTGTTTTTCGACACGTTGAAAAACACACTGTGTTTTTAAGCACTTTAGAAAATGTAATTTGGATTATAACAAGGTGCAAACTATGATTATTTTCCTCCTTTTTGTAATTATTGAAGCCACATGAAGTAATTATCAGGTGGAAAAGATTTTTTTTTTCAAAGTGATGAGAAATAAAGTGTGTTTTAAGACACGTTGAAAAACACATTGTGTTTTTGAGTAATATGAAAAAAGCAAAATTGTTTTCCACAAGGTGCAAACCACAATGATTTTCCTCCTTGTTGTGATGATGCAATCCATATCAAGTAATTACCACAAGGATAAAGATTGATTTTTTCAAAGTTCTTAAAAATACAGTGTGTTTTTCAACAAGTTGAAAAGCACACTGTGTTTTTCAACACATCGAAAAACTCAAGACCATTTTCCACGAGGTACAAACCATGTTTCTTTTCTTCGTTGTAATGATGTAATTCAAATCAAGTAATTATTAGGTGGAGACGGGTTGTTTTTTTTAAAGTTCTTAAAAAAACTCAAGACCATTTTCCACGAGGTACAAACCATGTTTCTTTTCCTCGTTGTAATTCGTATAATTATGAGTTTATTTATGGGTAAATATTATATTTGAATAAATCATTTAATAAATTGATTAGTGTATTATGAATAGATATATTTCAATCTAAGTGCAATATAAATATCTATAAACATTTGACTAGGGATAAAAAGGATGTAGAACAATAAATAACACATGATTAGTTTTCAAAACAAAATCAATACAAAAATATCTAGTACATACGGTTTATATTTATCATGTTCGTAGGAGTGACAAGAAGATGATCATCCAAGATAGAGTTTAGATTTATCATGTTCTTTGGAAGTGTCAAGAATATGATCATCCAAATCTTAACGTAAAATTGATTTTTATGAGACGCAGGAAAACTAGAAAACTTACAATTATGAGAACCAAAAAGTGTATAATGTACACTTGACATTTCAAGCATACCTAAACCATACACTTGACATTCCAAGTAAGATTATTCACTTCAATTTAAAATATGTTATTACAAGTAGATTTGTCAACACGAGGGTTTCAAAAACTCTCTCAAGTTTCTAAAACTTCATTACAATCAATGGTAAAATGTACTTCTTTAGCTTTCCCTAAATGGGATGCTGAAGTTCAAACCAGAAGGAAATAATAAAATGTTTTGGGATTTTCATTTTATCAGATATACTAATATTTCTTGGTATTTAACAAGTCCATCAATATCATATAGTATTGTGAATGAAATTCCAATAATTGTTATAGTTTATTCACTAAAAAACATTGTAATGTATATGTAGTATGAAAATTACATGCTTCAACGAGTACTTGAATTCCCTAGAATTAACTCCTTTTCAAACAATAATGAATTTCTATATTATGTAGATTAATTAGGGTACATGTGCATCTATAGATGATTTGAACTCATATTAGAACACTATTGACACACAAATAAACAAACTGATATATAACTATAAAAAATATGAATAAGGTAGACCATGGGTCACATGGATAAATTTGGAAGAGAACGGGGACTATTTTCTCATAACCATGTACTTTACCAAAACCTTTTGGACTTACGTTCCTTGTCAAGTGCACTAACCTAGCAAAAGTCTTATAACAACACAAGATAATTTAAAAAATAAATAAATAATCAAAGGGGGACCTTATGAATACCATAAACGATTGGAAATGATAATTACACCAATACAATCCTAAATTAGACAAATGATTATAACCCATACTTAGTGAATTTGACATGAATATTTAAATATTCTTGGACATTGTTAATTTTTAATTTTTAACTAGACTTCACTGATTGGATTCAAATAACCTTGAAGACATTTCATTTGAGGGGTTGTGAAGATTTTAGAAATTCGTTACCATTACACATTTGGTACCTAAATATAATTTGAACATAAATGAATTTTAATAATCTAAAATTGCTATAAAATATATAAAAATTACTAATTTTAAAAATATAATCCATAGAAACACATTTCAATACTATGGAAAACATATTTAATCCATTGCAAAACATATTTAATATTTAAGCTCCTGTGAATCAAGATTATATTTGAACAACAAAATGAAATATAGTTAAGCTCGTGTGAATCAAAATTCATTAGAAATTAAATACTTATATAGGTTTTTTTCAAACATTTCTTAAGTCTTTTAGTACAAAACATATAAAAATAGTAACTATTTTTTTTTAGTAGCAAACATGGAGCTAATTCCATTTGCAATATTTTTTGCAAAACTGTTTGGATCTATTGCCAGTTTTATGACTGGAACTCCCATGTTCCTTAGCTTATGTGGAGGCTCATACTTCTGGGCTTCATCCATTGTTTCATAAGCTAGACCATATCCTCATGAATGGGAACCTAAAGTGTGGAACTTAGAAAAATAAATAACAGAAGTTTTCAGCAAATTGAGTCAAGCCTTAACCATGGATACAATTTTTGGTTTTGGCGGCATATTATGTTGATGGTGGTCTATGTAGACCACAAATGTGGACCTTTTACAAGATTCCTCCCTTTGAAATTTTGGAGTAGTCAACATTATCCCAATGGGATTCAAAGGAATAGAGCTTTGGGTATTCATTTTCACCATGAAGAAGAGAAACTAAATACAACAATACACATGTAAACATAAATATACAATTAATGTTAGTACGATACATGGAAAATCTGATATACATCATCCAATATGATAAAATAATCACAATATTAGAAAGCTAATATCCATGACAAATTCAAGTATCAATAGATGCCAACGACTATCCTTCACTCAAAATTCACCCTCCCATAACATCACAACCATCCATTGAAAAAGGGACGGTTATGATATTATGGGAGGGTACATTTTTGAGTGAAGGGTAGCTTCGGCGGGAAGCTTTAAAAACCTTTACACAACACAGTATATCACCCAACTATCGATGTGGAATCTTAAGGAACAATCCCCTTCAACAAGCAACTATAGTTGGGCTTATCGATGTGGCATCCTAATGGGAAAGCCCCTTCAACATGCACCGATTGCTGTCTTTGCAGAGGTAATTTCTCCCATATGCCGAATTCATAGTGAGAGTATGATATCACATAATTTTTATAGCTTCAACTTTTATCATGAAAAATATAACTAATAAACAATTTTCTATATACAAATGGTATATGCACATCACTATTATCTAAAATATAATGAGTACCGAAAAATCAAACTTAATCTAATGTTATTTCATTTAACACAACTAAGATCTCTCAATCATATTAAGAAATTACCAAACTTTTAAAATTAATTATATTATGAAAAAATTAAAACTAGTTGCAACTATGTCTATTCAAAGATAAATTACTAAATCAAACCAAAATAGTACATGAATAATAAAATTGGAACAATCACAATAAATAGATAACATAAAAAAATAAATAGCAATGCACTTACTCTCATATGTAATTTTTAAAGAATAAATACCAATCCATTTAGATAACATAGAAAATGAATATTTACATTTCAAAGTCATTTATTATGCCATAATACAAATAATAATGACACAACTTACAAAACAATTATTTTAAAATTAGGAGTATGTTCATCTATAAAACAACTCAATTATCCATAACATATGAGGTGAGATTTATATTCAAAATTAACTGAACGAACAAGTAATAGTATCATAAATAAAAAATACTTATATTCAATATTTTTTATTGATTTGTACCCAAAAAATAGAAGTATAAATCAATTCTACAACTTCTATACTAATAATAAAATCATATCAAAATAAGTGTACTTTACGAATAATTTAATAGTTTCATGAGAATCCAAATCGGTCAATAATAATATATTTGCGTCATTCTCTAGATTGTAGAAAAAAATATTTATGTGAATTTGGGATTTTGGTATGCGGGAGTTAATGTTAATCACTAAATATTAATGAACTTTTAATGCCATCAATTTTTTATTTTTTATTTTTATTTTATTTTATAGAGATAGGTTACAAGACAAAAGAGACATGTTATTACAAGACTTTCAAATCACAATAGGATAAGTTTACAAGAATATGCTATCCACAATCAACCATATAACATAGTTACAATGAGGTGTAATATTTACAATGATTTTGAGGATAAAAGAGACAAAGTCACCACTCCAACTAAAACTTCATCCTTCAGTCTCCACCTTGAGTGTTCTTCTAAGAGTGTTAAATCAAGAGATATGGCTTGTTTACCACCCAACCAATAGGCATCATCACATGCCTTTCCATGGTTGGAAGCCATGCTAGCCTCCCC
Organism: Taxus chinensis; assembly: GCA_019776745.2. Taxonomy (NCBI): domain Eukaryota; kingdom Viridiplantae; phylum Streptophyta; class Pinopsida; order Cupressales; family Taxaceae; genus Taxus; species Taxus chinensis. The sequence goes on along the minus strand of JAHRHJ020003515.1, from coordinate 89,500 downwards.
CAAGCCCATGGGAGAGAGGAAAAAACTACCACAACGTGCACAAGTATAAGGGGAATAAAACACAACAAGAAATACATAAGGCCATTTAACCACTTAGACATACTACACATGATAAAACAACAACATGAGGATAACAAGGTCAACCTCACAAGGGGGAAGAGAAGAAGTAGGATGCCCAAATCAAAGGTGTCCAACCATAGGAGCACCAACAAAACATGTTTACAAAACTCCTTATACCTCCTAATCATTCATCCTCCTTATTCCTCCTTTATGTCATAGAAATCCTTCTTGGGAGGATTTTCAAACCCAAAAGGGTTTCCTCACCAAGAATGGGGAAAGGTTCAAGCCATATGGACCTTTCTCCCACCTCAAACCATATGAGGGGATGAGAAGGGACCTTCATGGCTTGACCAACAACCATGAGGTTTGAGAGGGAAATCCCTCTCTCTTCCCCTACATTCTCCAAAAACCATCAATCCAAATGATGGTGGAGAGAAAACAAAAGAAAACAACAAGAACAACAAACAAACAACTACATTCACCATACAACTTCACAACACATCATTTCACACACATCATTTCATTGATCAAAGCATAGTTAACAAGATAAGCACAACTAAGAAAGAAAAAGGTTAAGAATCCTACCTCTACAATGCTTTCCAAGACTCTAAGCTTTTCCCTTTGTCCAAGCAAACCTCCAAGCTCCCAAAATTCTCCAAGTTCTCCCAAAAAAAATGAGCCAAGAAGACCCCTTCCTTCCACATGAGGAAGAATAAGAAGAGGAACCCAAAAGTTTCCTCACCAATGGGAAAGTGACAAGTGTCACCCCCTCTCCTCTCAAGAGTCAAAGATTCCAAAAACCAAATAAGTAAGAGTAAACTCACCTTTTAGCCCTTATCACCCAAAATACTAAAAACTAAAATAAAACAAAGTGGAGCAACTTTTAACAAAAACACACAAACCAACCATCTTACATGGATGGTGACTAAGGAGGGAAAAATGGGAGGGAAACTCCCTCCAAACCTTGGAAATAAGCCCCCCATACCTATTAGGTAGGGTCCAAGGGCCCATTTTCATGCTAAGGGAACTCCCAAACTCAAAAAGGGGTCCCTAAAAATGCCCAAAATAACCCAATTTCGGTTTTAGCATGCTTGGGCAAAAGGGTAGAGGGTGTGGGGTCCAACCAAGGTTCACATGTGGTCCCCAATCCCTTCTACCAACACACACACACTTACCCAAAACCATCACTTAAATTAAGATGAGATCATTAAACCCCTAAACTAGTTTACTTAATAAAACACACCCTAAACATAATTAATTTTACAAGACATAATTACATTACAATTGAGGGTTCACCCATGGTGCCCAAATAAATACACCTATTCTAAGGCCTCAAACATTTAGCATGGTTAGGACTCAGCCCGTGGGCCGCTCATGCACAATTGCGTAGCTGCCCTGAAACCCATGCTCTCCTATACCTGTCACCTGCACACTCATTGCACACATTAACCGCATCTGTCCAATATAATAAACATCATCTACACATCACAAATTCAATCAAACTTATAATGTCCTAACATTATTAAACAATTGATAGTGTAATGCATACAATTATTCACATAGTTTGCCACAAATCATCCACAGATAAAATTACAACAACATACACTTAGGCTAGCATGAAAATTACCATTATTAAATCCAGAAAACTATATCATTAATCAAATCGACCACAAGAGCCAACATCTAACCAATAGATCTTTCATATAACCATGTTAGTGTCATCAACATCACAAGAAATATATCAATATACAAATCTAGTCCAATCAGTGCTACGTGCCCAAAATACCATAATGTCCATGAGGATAAAATAACATAGTAAAATGTCCAAAATCTATCAGAGTCTCAATCAAAACATGTCTATGCATAAAGGAACCAACAAATAACTGGAGCTATAAAAACGTGGGCACTACATCCCCCTCTCCTAGAATTAGACTTCCTCCTGGAAGTCATTGGAAGAGATAGGGATATCTAGCCCTCAGTGGTGTAGCATCCTCCTAGGTAGCTGATGACTCATCATATCGGTCCCACTGCACTCTAACCTGGTCCAAATCTTGACCCCGAAGGGCCAACCTCTAGTGCTCCAGTATGCGTATAGGCTCCAGTCTCCACTACCCTCCATCCTCTACCTGTAATGCCGACCAATCCAAAACATGAGAAACATCTGGTACATATCTACGAAGTACAGAAACATGAAAAACATCGTGGGCCCGTGCAAGGCGTGGTGGCAAATCTAGACGATAGGAAACTGGACCGATGACCTCAAGAATATCAAAAGGCCCCACAAAACGAGGTGATAGCTTAGAACCCTTTCCATAATGGATCAGAATCTTATGAGGACGAACCCTCAAGAAGACTTTGTCACCCACTGAGAAGTGACGATCAATCCTCTTGGTGTCTGCATACGCCTTCTGGCATGCTCTAGCCTGCTCAAGACGCTGTCGAATTAGAACAACCTACTGCTCTAAATCCTAAAGATAAGCTGGCCCCAAAATAATCCTGTCATCTAGTCTGTCCCAGCTCAAAGGTGTCCTGCAAGGTCGTCCATACAAAGCCTGATAGGGAGCCATGCCAATGGAGCTATGATAACTGTTGTTGTAGGAAAACTCAACTAAATGCAAATAATCTTCCCACTTCTTCTGCTGGTCCATCACATACATCCTCAACATGTCCTCAAGAACTTGATTAACCCTCTTTGTCTGCCCATCTGTCTCTGGATGATATGCCGAACTGAAATTAATCTGTGTACCCAAAGCCTCCTGAAGAGAAGTCCATAAAACTGATGTGTAGATGGTGTCTCTATTATTGATGATCATCTTCGGGATCCCATGCAATCTAACAATGTCCTCCATAAACACTTTGGCGATGGCCTGTGCATTATAGGTAACCTTGGTTGGCGAGAAATGCACAACCTTGGTCAACTTATCCACAGTGACCATAATGGCATCATGACGATAAGAGGACATAGGAAGTCCTACTATGAAATCCATGGAGATCACATCCCATTTCCACTTGGGAATGTCATGAGGGTATAAGAGTCCTGCGGGATGAGAATGCTCTGCCTTGACTCTCTGACACTCAAGACAACGTGCTACAAAATCTGCTATGTCCCGACAAAGACCCAGCCAATAATATAACTCTCTCAAATCAACATGCATCTTCTTCACTCCTGGATGTGCTGCGTATGGGGCTCGATGAGCCTCAGTAAGGATGAAACTACGTAGATCACCTACCTTAGGCACATAAATGCACCTATGGAACCAAAGTAAACCATCAGACTCTAACATGCATCTTGAATATCTACCCTCAAAAGAACCATGCAAATCCAACATCTTCCTAGCACCCTCATAAAACCTGTCCTCTAGAAGATGCTCAAGTATCCTGCCTCTCAAATCTGACTGCAGTGTCAAAGAAGCAAGCACATGCCATCATCTACTAAGTGCATCTAAAACAACATTTTCCTTTCCTTTGATATACTGTACCTCCATGTCATACTCACATAGGAACTCCATCCAACGCCGTTGATGAGCGTTGAGGTTTGGCTGAGAGAAGATATGCTGTAAGCTACAATGATCTATCCTCAAGATGAAAGGTCTACCCAAAAGTAAATGTCACCAACGCACAAGTGCATGAACAACTGCTATAAGCTCTAAGTCATGATTAGGATAGTTAAGCTTGTAGTCTTTGAGCTTACGTGACTCAAAGGAAATCACCCGACGCTCCTACATAAGAACTGCTCCCAAACCCTCTAGTGATGCATCAGTGCAAACAACAAAATCCTCTGTCAGGTCTGGAACTGCTAAGATAGGTGCCATGGTTAACCTTTCCTTAAGCAATTGAAGGCCTGCTCACACTTTTCTGACCAGTCGAACTTCTTCCCTTTCCTCTGAAGGGAAGTAATAGGGTGAGCAATCCTAGAAAAGTCTTGCACAAAACTATGGTAATACCATGCTAAACCCATGAAGCTTCTCACCTCAGTCACTGATGTGGGCGCTGGCCAATCCATGATAGCCCGAATCTTAGAGGGATCTACGGAGATACCCTCGCCTGATATGATATGACCCAAGTACTGAATCTTTGTCTGAAAGAAGCTACATTTTTCCAAGTTCCCATACAACTTCTGCTCTCTCAAAACCTGAAGTACCTACCTCAAATGCTCCTCATGTTCCTCCTCAGAACGAGAATAAATCAATATGTCATCAAGGAACACTAAAACAAAGTGATCCAGAAATGTCCTGAATACTCCATTCATGAGGCTCATGAAGACAGCTGGGGCATTGGTCAAACCAAATGGAACCACTGTGAAATCATAATGCCCGTAACATGTGCGAAACATTGTATTATGAATATCTGTATCTGAAATGCGTAACTGATGATACCCTGACTTGAGATCGATTTTGGAGAACACTCTAGCTCCCTGCATCTAATCAAACAAGTCATCAATCTTGGGGAGTGGGTAACAGTTCTTTATTGTGACTTTGTTGAGCTGTCTGAAGTCTACACAAAGCCTGAGAGAACCATCCTTCTTCTTCACAAATATAACTGGCGCTCCCCAAGGAGATACACTAGGTCGAATGAGACCCTTCTCTAATAACTCCTCTAACTGAATCTTGAGCTCATGAATCTCTGAAGTCATCATCCGATAGGGTACCCTAGAAATTGGTGCGGAGCCAGGCACTAAGTCAATGGTGAAGTCCACCTCCCTACTAGGTGGTAAACCTGAAAGCTCTCCTGGAAACACATCTGCATACTCCCTCAAAACTGTGTGATCATCAAGTGGTGAATGCTTTGGAGTACTGTCAGAAGGATCACTGATAGTGATAGAAAACAACTAACATCCCTTATGCATGCTCCGCTTGAGTTTCTTAGCTGAGATCATACGCAAGGAAATAGGTCTATGCATCCCTGAAATCACAACCGTAATACCAAGATCATCCTGACACTCAATGACGTTCTTTCTGCAATCCACCTTGGCTCGATGAGCCTCGAGCCAATCCATACCCAACACTACCTGATAGGATCCTAAAGGAATAACTTGGAGGTCAAGTGTAGTGGAGAAGACTCCCAAATCAAGTACACAACTCTCCACATATGATTCCACGTCTAGTTTAGCCCCAGAGGCCAACTCAACCTACCAACTATCTAGTTTCCTAGCCACCACTAGCCCACACTGGTCCACTACAGAAGGAGATACAAAAGAATCTGAAGCACCTGAATCAAAAAGTACTGAGATAGAAATACCCCTAATAGTACCTGTCATCTCAATGACTGTGGCCTGATGCTCAGCGTGGCGGTTGTCAACCGCTGCATACACACAATGGGCGTGTCCCTCGTCACCCACCGTCCTCTCAGATCTAGGAGCTCTCTGCATATCTGTAGTAGTGGGCTTGTGTAGACACATATGCACATAAGTGTATAGAGCCCCAAAAATAAGACATCTTCATGTACCCCTCTGAGATGGGGTCCCTCCTGTACTCTGGTGAACTGAACCTGCTAGTCCAACCCTAGCAGACTGCTGCGAGCGGGCTGGTTGTGAGTTATGAGTACATGGCCTCCTGTCCCTAGATCCACCAAAACCACCTCTAGATCCATCTCACTAAAAACTCTGAGTCCGTCTACCCCTCTGATGCTAGTGTCCCTGATGCTGTGTCTGTTGTGATGGGTGGGGTGGAGCTCTCGATGCTGCTGGAGAAGACCAGAATCCTCCTCCAGGGAGTGGTGCTGTACGTCGTGCCCTCTGAATCTGAAATGCCTAAATCCTGTTCTGGAACTTGCTCTTGTTTCTATCCCGGTGCTCTTATGCCTTGGTCCTATTCTCCTCAGCCAAGTAGGCCTTCTCAATGGCCTTCTCAAGTGTGGGAGGAGATAACATCCTAACATCTCCTGCTATATCTACATTCAGGTCCCGAATGAACCTGTTTACCTATAACTTCTCGTCTCGCAGGTAGTCTACATACTGCAAGATATCCAAGAACCTACTCTCATACTATGCCACTGAGCCAGAACCCTGCCGTAAGTCATGAAACTCATCGATCCTCTTCTTCACAAAATGCTCTGACATATACTGGGCCCTAAACCGCTCCTCAAACAACTCCTAGGTCATTGTATCTCGAGTCAAATGGAGCTTCCGCTCCTCATTCCTCCACCAAATGCCTACTGTGTTTCGGAGGAGATGTATGGTGAACCTGGATTTGACATTGCTCTCATGCGAGTGCAAGCCAAAGCGGCTATCTAGGCTAAGGAGCCAGGACTTTGCCCCAAAGCCATCTATCAAACTAGTGAAAGTAGGTGGTTGTAGGTGAAGAAGGTCTCAAATCACATTGCCTGTGTCTCGATCCTAGCGATGTGGTCTAATAGGTGAAAGGGGTCGCTTATCTCCAAAAGGTCCCTCGAAGCTGTCTGATCAGCTGTGATGAAACGAGGCCACCCTCTCGCCAAGGATGGAAGGGCTGCGTGACCTCTCTCATCTTGGGGTATCGTGCCTAGGTGGCTCTGAATGTGCATCCTCACCAATCAACTCCTCATCTCCTAATTGAATGTCCTCCTCTCTTGGCTCCTGTGGTGGTGGAAGGCACTCCTGTACAACACCTATCAGCTGCTGCAGGGTCTCTAATAACTGAGGCCCAAAATCAGGGGCTGGCGGCTCCCGCGTAGGTGCGATATGTCCCAAACCTCGTACCGATCAACCCCTCTTGCGTGCCATCCTGAACCCTAGGTAAAAAAAAATGTAAACAAAATGATATATAAACCCCCCCTTTTTTAAAAATGTTGCGGACACATTTTTAAAAAAAAAATTCTAGAAAGAATATTGTCATAAGCTCTAAAGAAAATATAATAATCTGATTTCACTTCTTGTTTAATACTACTATCAAACTTTCAAAACAAAACTGTGATATGCTAAAAAAAATGATAATATAACAATTTTAAAAAGAAAATCCTAAAACCCCATGAACACTAACTCTCTTTTAATTAAAATAACTACATTGCATTTCAAATTTTCTGCAATACTAACTAAAGAAATATTTCAGATTTTTATGCAAGGAAGATTACATTAAGGACATCCATGTATATTTTTTTTGTTAAATGCAAGACTAAAACATCTACTAGTTACCCAAGAGTCCGCGTGTTTGAACCATGGATCTGATACCAAATGTAATGCCATCAAATGTTTTTATTTTATTTATTTTTATTTTTATAGAGATAGGTTACAATACAAAAGATACATGCTATTACAAGACTTTCAAATCACAATAGGATAAGTTTACAAGAAGAGGCTATCCACAATCAACCATATAACATAGTTACAATGAGGTGTAATATTTACAATGATTTTGAGGATAAAAGAGACAAAGTCACCACTCCAAGTAAAACCTTATCCTTCAGTCTCCACCTTGAGTGTTCTTCTAAGAGTGTTAAATCAAGAGATATGGTTTGTTTACCACCCAACCAATAGGAATCATCACATGCCTTTCCATGGTTGGAAGCCATGCTAGCCTCCCCTAAGCCCATGGGAGAGAAGAAAAAATTACCACAATGTGCACAAGTATAAAGGGAATAAAACACAACAAAAAATACATAAGGCCATTTAACCACTTAGACATACTACACATGATAAAATAACAACGTGAGGATAACACGGTCAACCTCACAAGGGGGAAGAGAAGAAGTAGGATGCCCAAATCAAAGGTTTCCAACCATAGGAGCACCAAAAAAACATGTTTACAAAACTCCTTATACCCCTTAATCATTCATCCTCCTTATTCCTCCTTTATGTCAAATAAATCCTTCTTGGGAGGATTTTCAAACCTAAAAGGGTTTCCTCACCAAGAATGGGGAAAGGTTCAAGCCATATGGACCTTTCTCCCACCTCAAACCATATGAGGGGATGAGAAGGGACCTTCATGGCTTGACCAACAACCATGAGGTTTGAGAGGGAAATCCCTCTCTCTTCCCCTACATTCTCCAAAAACCATCAATCCAAATGATGGTGGAGAGAAAACAAAGAAAACAACAAGAAAAAGCAAACGACTACATTCACCATACAACTTCACAACAGATCATTTCACACACATCATTTCATTGATCAAAGCATAGTTACAAGATAAGCACAAATAAGAAAGAAAAAGGTTAAGATTCATACCTCTACAATGCTTTCCAAGACTCTAAGCTTTTCCCTTTGTCCAAGCTCACCTCCAAGCTCCCAAAATTATCCAAGTTCTCCCAAAAAAAATGAGCCAAGAAGACCCCTACCTTCCACATGAGGAAGAATAAGAAGAGGAACCCAAAAGTTTCCTCACCAATGGGAAAGTGACAAGTGTCACCCCCTCTGCTCTCAAGAGGCAAAGATTCCAAAAACCAAATAAGTAAGAGTAAACTCACATTTTATCCCTTATCACCCAAAATACTAAAAACTAAAATAAAACAAAGTGGAACAAGTTTTAACAAAAACACACAAACCAACCATCTTACATGGATGGTGACTAAGGAGGGAAAAATGGGAGGGAAACTCCCTCCAAACCTTGTAAATAAGCCTCCCTACCTATTAGGTAGGGTCCAAGGGCCCATTTTCATGCTAAGGGAACTCCCAAACTCAAAAGGGGTCCCTAAAAATGCCCAAAATAACCTAATTTCGGGTTTGGCATGCTTGGGCACAAGGCTAGAGGGTGTGGGGTCTACCCAAGGTTCACATGTGGTCCCCAATCCCTTCTACCAACACACACACACTTACCCAAAACCATCACTTAAATAAGATGAGATCATTAAACCCCTAAACTAGTTTACTTAATAAAACACACCCTAAACATAATTAATTTTACAAGACATAATTACATTACAAATTGAGGGTTCACCCATGGTGCCCAAATAAATACACCTATTCTAAGGCCTCAAACATTTAGCATGGTTATGACTCAACATGTGGGCCACTCGTGCACAATTACATAGCTGTCCTGAAACCCATGCTCTCCTATACTTGTCACCTGCACACTCATTGCACACATTAACTGCATCTGTCCAATATAATAAACATCATCTACACATCACAAATTCAGTCAAACTTATAATGTCCTAACGTTATTAAAAAATTTATTGTACAATGCATACAATTAGTCACATAGTTTGCCACGAATCATCCACAGATAAAATTACAATGACATACACTTAGGCTAGCATGAAAATTACCATTATTAAATCCAGAAAACTATATCATTAATCAAATCGACCACAAGAGTCAACATCTAACCAATAGATCTTTCATATAACCCTGTTAGTGTCATCAACATCATAAGAAATATATCAATATACGAATCTAGTCCAATTGGTGCTACGCGCCCAAAATATCATAATGTCCATGAGGATAAAAATAACATAGTAAAATGTCCAAAATCTATCAGAGTCTCAATCAAAACATGTCTATGCATAAGGGAACGAACAGATAACTGGAGCTATAAATAAACGTGGGAACTACAGAACTAACCAAACCAACACATATACCCATACCTAATATAATCATGTTTAATATAAGAAGATATTATAGAATATAAGAAGCTTAAAGTGTACAACATTTCAAATGTATGTGCTGTAAATAACATCAATAATTTAACTGTATGGCATTGCTAATAAATAATATTTACTTCCATAGATAAGGTCATGTTATTGAGACACAATCATGTATGATAAGAAAGAAGAAATACTTGAAAATTTTGTTGTTGAAAAACACAGTGTGTTTTTCAACATTTTTCAAAAACAATTCCCTATCAAGTATATGAAATTTCGTCCCTGGGATCAACATATGATAAACATACTAAATCAACTAACATAAAAAATTGTCATACTAAGCTAGACAAGCATTAAAATTTGGAATCTACCATACTGATAAAACTTCAGGGGACACTCGGCAAGAGCTCATTTTAACAATTTAAGAACAACCATTAATTAATAATATGGTTGTTCAATTAATTTATAGTTAATACTCAAATGATTATCTTACCTTTTATTAAATTGGGAGAGTTATGTTTTAATATTGTTTTATAGAGTGCATTAACAAATATTGTGGGCTTCAATTTGTTGGTATGTTATGTTGAATGCCACTTCAAAATTAATATTTACCTCTCACAAAATAAAACACCTCCTCTTTATTCAATAATGTAAATAAAATTGAACTAATTGTAAGTCAAATATAAGAACCTAACTAAGTAGTCTTTCTAGTTAGTTATATGTTGTTGGATGATATTTAAATCTTACATTAACTAATAGCACTTGCTTTACTTTGCAAGGACACTCTAGGAGAGAACACTTTCTCAAGAGAAGAATCACCATTAATTAATAATATGGCCCTCTAATTGAATATTAGTTAGGACTAACCTAAATAAAGATGGTCTAATTATATGTCAAATGTTGGGAATAGAAATGGACTAATTGTAAGTCAAATATGGGAACCTTAATCAATAGGCCTTCCATTTAATTTCTAGCTAGTTATCACTGCCTTACCTTTTACAATTGTTTGGGAACTATATTATTAGATTTTTTTTTATTTGTGCATTCCCTAACTAATTCTAAATCAAAAAGAGGGCTTCATCAATTGGCCCTTCAATTAATTCTTAATTGATTATCGCATTATCATCTTACCTTTTATTACTAATAGGAAGTTATATGGTTAGGTTGGTTTTAGGTCATATTTTACATTAATTAATAACATCTAGTTTCAATTTAGGGGACACTCTACCAAGAGCACACATTCTTGAGTTAAAAACTACGATTAATTTATAAGATGGTCCTTTAATAAGTTTTGGTTAATACTCACATAATTATCTTGACTTATATTAAAATTTGGAAGTAATACTTTTAGATTGTTTTATATTTTATTGTTATTTTCATGAGATGAAAATAGTTTCCAATGACCTATTTCTCAGGTTATTCTTATATAAAGAGAAAAGACACAGTTAATAGTTATTTATATAGAGAGTAGGGGACATTATCATCTACACCTTAACTTAAAAATTAGTATCCAACAATACTTACAAATGAAAACATCTCCTCTTTCTAGAATAACTTAAATAGAGATGGTCTAATTTTGAGTCAAATATAAGGACCTTAATTAGTAGGTTTTCCAATTAGTGTCTAGTTATTGATCCCTATATTAACTTTTAGTATCCTTATGAAAATATATTATTAGGTTGTTTTTAGGTCATGCGTTAAATAATAAGCATGCATCACTTTGGTGGATGGAACCGGAGAGTATAATCTATTGTACTAATATCTTCATTAGATAATAGTTATTGAAAAAAAGTGCAGGGTTTCTTGTGAATCTATATGTCACTCGTCTATATAAAAAGAAATTTATCCTCTCCACGTCTAAATGTCAAGGTTTCCAATGACCTATCTCTCAAGTTATCTATAGAAAAGTATATTTTTCTTATTATGTTTAATAACACTTCTAAATTAGCATTATCACACAAAATAAAACCCCTCTCTTTTGGATAAAGTTAAGAAGATAAGGAAAACTACTTGTTCTTTAAAATGCCTAAAATACAGAGATTGATGGCTCCTAAATCAACCTAAATAGACATGGACTAATTCTAAGCACTCCAATTAATTCAGGGTTCATTTTAAGACACCTCTAGAAAATTGGAGGTGGAAAATACCTGGCGAATATCCCCGGAACCGGTTTCAGTGAAAGGTGAATTTACCAATTTTTCAGAACTAAATTTTCACCCATTTTTTGAGCCAGAGAGACTACAGATTTGCAGACATTGACACCTCATTGATGCACATCAATAAGTATCATTGATGCACATCAACAAGCCTCATTGACGTGCGTCAACAAGACTCGTTGACGCATGTCAACAAGACTCGTTGACGCGCATTAACGACCCTAGTTGACACGCATCAACGACCCTTGTTGGCACACTTCAACCTACCTTGTTGACACGTGTCAAGTAGTCTTGTTGATACACGTCAACAAGGTAGGTTGACGCGCATCGATGAGGTTCGTTGACCCTAGTTTTGTCCTATAAATACCCTCCCACTGGTCATTTTCACGTTTACACTTTTTGTCTCTTGAATTTTCTTGTATACAGGAATCCATTATCCAAGTCAGGTACAATCAAGCTCAAGGACAACTACAATGGTGACTACAAGTGCATCCCAAGCTCAAGAAAAAAATCAAGAGGAAAATACAGTCAACCCACAAGCCCTATCCACATTCTAGATACTCTACAGGAATCGTTTGTGCCCCCATATCCAAATTTTTTTACAAATGACTTCCGAATACAAGGATTTGATTGATGCATGTGAGTTTGGTGGGCTCATTAAGATTCCCCATTTTGAAACATACCAAGATATTTTGAACTACCTTCTCCCCTCTTACAATATAGAGGACGACTTGTTTAATGTTACTATGGATGACGACCAATTGTTTCAATTCAGGTATCAACCCAGCTGATATTCATCGGTTTACATGCCTCCCATTCATAAATTTACCCTTTTTTACAACGAAGGCAACACTCGTCGAAGATGATAAGAAATATCTCAAATCGAATTTCGGTTTCCATGTTGATTGTAAGTGTAAACTGTTTTCATTTGTCATTTTTATTCAGTTTTTGATTTTGATACAATTTAAATTTATATTAATTCCAACTATTTTTTTGGCATTTGCAGCTCATGTCAATAAATACAGACATGGTGTGGATATGAAAGCAATTGCACACCACTTTCTTGCTGCAATGATTTCCTTTTTTGAATCCAGAATAGTTTTGCAGGGTCAGCAAACAGATATACCGAACTGGTCCATTGCATACATTGTTGTAACTATCGCAAAACAAAAATATGATTGGGGCACCTTTTTATTAAAAAAAAAAGAATTGACATAACAAATGCAAAGCTTTCAGAAAAAACTTTCATTTACTCCACAAACTATCTCCTTGGCCTTTATTACGAGGCTCTTTTAAATTTAAAAGACAAACCAATTCCCACTTGCATGGACGAGGCATTGATGAATTTGTCAATTCCATTTGAATAACAATAGGTATAAACTATAAAGTTTCTATTTTGACATTATACTATGCAAAAGTATTAACTATTTACTGTTTGCAGAGAAGATTTATGGAGGCCCTTCCCCAAAAAAAGGTAGCATCAAGAGGAAGAGGCCAACAACATGCTAAGGCATCGAGAGATTCACAATCTGAAATGGAAGCTCACTCATCTATGAACCCCCAACCGTTTGAATTCATTAAATGCCAGAGAAGTAATACCCTTACATGTATTATTTACAAATTCCAAATTTGTATTTTCATTTTCCCATTTAAATTTTACCCTATTGAATTGACATACAATCGTATGTTGATGAAATTGCAAGGACTTTGGACCATACGCGGGTTTCTAAAAGTCAACCATCTTCCCCAACTCACTTAGTTCAGTCGTATGCATTTGTGTCTTCTCAACAACCACATCAGCAATCCCAGCAACAGACAGCTGAAAAACCACCAATTACTACTCCAACATAGCCACCTCAAGCACCGCGAAAATCTACCCCTCAACATTAAGGTACAAGTTTTGAATAGTACTTCATTTAATTTCTTAGTTTTTGCATTGTTTTCTAGTTTTTCATATGTTTTTTCTTGAAATTTTCAACACATTGCAGTCCTTCTTTACAAACAGTGGCACCGCCCCCCTCCACCAATAATATTCAAAATGCCAACCAGAGGATCAAGAAAAAAGAACATTGGTAAACACATGCCAATTGCTCCGGCCCCTAGTGGGACACTAAACATTGCCTCCTCGTTTCAAATTCCAACCCTCTCACTTGGTGGCTTGCCCAACACAATGGGCATATCATTTTTAAATAATATAAATTTAGATGAATATTACTTGGGCATTGATTGTGAGATGATTCAAGGCCAGCAGGTATACTTCTATTTCAACATAATTTACCATATTGAATTACATTTCACTTTAGATTTATTTTTTTGAATCTTGATTTATTTTATCACAAACACGATCTGGCCACCCAAAGGCAGAAACAAGTAGCAGTTTATCAACCCGAAAGCCCCCATACCTCTCCAGCGAGATCATCTTCATCAGATACAGATGGTGAACAGTTGCTACCTTTTCCTATAGAGAACTTAATTGGTTATGATTGTCAATCCCATGTTGATGAGTTTATTCTACCTCATATCAGTCAGCTCATAGAATGGGAGGGAAGGGCTAAAGTACTTATCAATGAGATAATAAGTTGTTATGAAAATTATTGGCAAAGGGATAGTTTATACGCTGCAATCTAGAATCAACTTGAGAAGATGGATTCCTTACTTACCCAAGTAAGAAGTGGGATTGTCACATATAACAAAAACTATAAAGACAACATTTTGGATAAGACATTAAACAAATTGGAAAATATTAGTGGTAAGGCCCAGACATATTTTAACAAATTGTCTAAGGAAATGGATATGGTAGCAGTTACAAATGCCGAGAGAGATAGAGCAGTCGTAAGTATTATCACTTTCAAACAATATTTTTTTGTTAATTTAAAGTTTTCTTATTTTATTAATATGTTGAATTGACATCACTTTTTTTGTGCAGTTGAAATATGAAAATTTGAAGAGTTTATCTGCAGCAAATCCGAATTTGAAGGAAAATATTGTTTTGGTTAACAAACAAAACAATACATTGAGGTGGATAATTAAAGAGCATGGCTTCGACCCTAAAATTTTATTCAAAACTAAGGCAACTGCTGATCCAAATTTTTTGTCCCATGGAGATGTGACAAAGAAAGAAGAAAGAATTTTTAAAAATCTAGACAGTGCTGCAGAAGATCTCATAAGTTTTGGGATTATTTCTTCCATTGGGGAAAGGGGTACAGGCAGAGAAACCATTTGGGAAAGGAGTAAAGGAGTGGAAAGGGGTACAGAAAATTGAGGGTTGAAAATTTTCATTATTGAGTGTTGAAACTTGAAAAATTGAATCTATATTTGAAAATTTGAAACATTGAATGTTATGGTCATGGCATTTGAATTTTACTATCTGGATTTGAAAGTTGAAACTTGAATTTGATAGCCTTTGAAAATTTGAAATACTATATAATATTTAATTTTATAACTTCCTATATATTATGTATAGAATTTCTAGATTGTATATGGCGTTTATGTTTCTTCTCTACTTGTAATGATGATTGCATTAGATGTGGATGATGACTTTACAATAGAATTAGTATCATAGATATGGATTATCATGAATTGTATGTGGACGTAGATTTATCTTCAAGCACGATCATGGAATCTGGTTGATGATAATGGATAATTGTCATAAAAAAATTTGGAATGTTGTACGATAGAGATATTTAAACGTTCTCAAATTCTTCTTCTCTATACTTGTAATGATATGATCATGATGACATTAGAATGGATATAGATGATGATGAATGATGATAATGGATAATTGTTTTAAAAAAATGGAATGTGTTAGGACAAAGACGTTTCTGCACATTTAAAATAGATAAATAATTGTTTTAATAATAATTGGAGTGTCAAGATTATGATATGATAATGATATGATATATATGGATGATGATGAATTTTATGTGGACATAGATTTAGCTTCAAGCACGATCGTGGATGATGAATTGTATAATGGATCGTGGATTATGAATTGTATAATATCGAAAAATATTCCTCTTTGTGAAATTCGATTGTGTGATTTTATCCCACAAAGTTTAAAAAATATATCAAAGCATTTTGCAAATATAAAAAATTAATGAAACATAATTGTAAAAAATCAAGAAAGGTCATATGATAGGGTTTAAGTTACCTCTAGTGTTTTAGATGGCTGTGAAATCATCACTCGTAATGTGCTAGATCTTTGTTTTAATAAAACTCAACACGAGAAATGGATTAGTAGATAGATGGGTGAGTTACCTGACATTGTCAGTCCTGAGAAGTACTAGCTTCCTTGGATGGATGTCAACCCACGTTTTTAAAAAAACAAAAAAATTATATTTAAATAAGTGTAAATATATATACCTGTAACATCTTTAATGATAACAAGAGTTGAAACAAAATTTAAGGTGACAAACAATAAAATTAAGGTGAAGGAGATACCTATTTAAAGTTGAAACAATCCATTATCAATAGCTTCTTCAAACTCGATGTTCTCTTCTGTAGAGTGTGATAATGCGCTAATTCCACTCTCTACGTTGGGAACAATTGTACTTGTAGCTGTATTATTCACACCTCTTTTTTCACAAAGGGAATTCCAATGCGCAATTTCTCTATCGAAAGGAAAGGTTTACATGGATTAGCGAGATACATAACACCTCATGCAACTTTCTAGATTTTTATCCAACCTATTTCTCAGTTTTGATTTTATAAATGATAATGCACTGAAAACCATTTCATCCTCGACAAACCCCAAAATAATTGTTTCATATAACTTATATAATCTAAAATATTCATTGATATCTTCTTGAAAGATAGAACTTTGATAGATTCCTCACCACAACCTTTTAATAGCACCACTTTCAGAAGGTTCGTCTAAATTTTTATATTGGTTCCTCATTTTTGTTGCAAAATTTGTTGATTGAAAACTTAATAAATCAGCTTTCAGTTTACCTTTGATTTCCATACCCTTGGACTCTGAAGTCTTTGTGAAATGTTCCATTATTGTACCCATGGATTTATGGAAATGCTTTCTTACAAAGTCTGCAAGACCACCTTCAGTATTCAAAAAATTAGGATTAATCACACCCATTGCTTCAAGAATTTTATCTTTGGATGGAGAAATGTTCTCTAATTTCTGATGATAAGGATTTTGAAAAATTTTAAGCTTTATTCTTGTTTCAACTATAACAGACTCAAAGAGATTAGATTTCATGGGAACATTTTCTCATTCCAATCCTATAATATCTTGACGTTTTTGCAAAATGTGAAGTGGTATGTCCCTCCCATTACAAGTGATGCAGAGGTGATCATGGATATTAAATCTCAAATAGTTACTGGGATTTTTAAGATCTAATAAAGATTTCCAATTCTCAAAAACAGGTGTATCAAAACTATCTTGGGAACAATACAAGATATCAAGAATTTGACATACCATTTTTTTCATCCGTATAAAATCCACAATATAGATTAATCTCCCCTGTGCATGCTTCATCAGTGTATTGATCTCTTGCAACATTGGAAGAATACCAACCAATGTAAGAAATGTCTGCAAATCAGTTAAATGGAACAACAAGTCCATCGCCCTATCAACTTCATGACGATATTTGTCCATGAAACCAACCAACGAAGGATACTCCTCACGAACTCTGCATGCAGGTTCATACAAAGAGATCCATCTAGTCTCAACATCTTTCATAATTTTTTTGCCATCTGTAATTCCAATTGCAAATTTTTGGAACTCAAGAAATTGCTTTGGGCTGCTTTCCATATAGGCATGAAGTTCTCTTATAAGGTCTTCTAATTTAGCAACATTTTCATAGTTTCATACCATTTTATACTCTAAATTCATTTTGTGAGCCATACAATGAATTGGTAGCATATATGGGGCCACTGTTGTTTGTAATCTAACACATAGCCTTGTTCATTGACCCTGCATGATAGATGCACCATCTGCTCCGATGCATACCAACTTCGTAGCAATTTCATAATCAGTCATTCCAACAATATATTTCAAATGAGAAACAATTCTATTTTATGTATGTTTTCGGCATTACAGTTTTCAACCATTTTCATAACACTCAACAGATGAGATGTCCTTATATGATTTTCTAAAGTATAGATGTGGATACATACCCATGCAGTGTTTTCAACTACTGTCACTTCATCAATTGAAAGAGAGATAAAATTTGATGTTTTTACATTCTCCTTCAAATCTTCCTTCTCTATCATCGAAAGGTATTTTGCAATTTCCCATCCAATATTTTTAGACCAATGAGATTGCGGTACATGTTGTAAATATCTTCCCCCGGGTAGATATAGACAAACAAAAGGATATGGAAATCAAGGAAATGCAAAGAATGTCGACATGAAAATGGATGCGCCTATGGTGCAGGTAAGAAGATTTCGACATGTGAAAAGTCGCGCCCATGGCGCAGGTCTGAGGCACACAGCAAAGGATGTTGACATGAAAATGGATGTGCTTATGGCTCAGGCAAAAGAGTGTCGAAATGTAAATGGATGCGCCAAGGCGCAGGTTAAGGGCACATAGAAAAGGATGTCAACACGAAAAAGGATGCGCCAAGGCGCAGGCAAAAGAGTGTCAACATGTAAATGGATGCGCCAAGGCGCAGGTTAAGGGCACACATCAAAGGATGTCAACACGAAAAAGGATGCGCCAAGGCGCAGGCAAAAGAGTGTCAACATGTGAATGGATGCGCCAAGGCGCAGGTTAAGGGTGCACAACAAAGGATGTCGACATGTAAAAGGATGCACCAAGGCGCAGGCAAAAGAGTGTCGACATGTAAAAGGATGTGCCAAGGCCCAGGCAAAAGAGTGTCGACATGTAAAAGGATGCGCCAAGGCGCAGGTTAAGGGCGCACAACAAAAGATGTCGACATGTAAAAGGATGTGCCAAGGCGCAGGAAAAAAAGTGTCGACATGTAATTTTTAGCGCCTATGGCGCATCTTCGGGAGGCGCAACATCTTGAGCGCTGACAGGAAGCAAACCTTAGCGCAGACATTCAGATGGCCATTCCTATTTGTGTCTACACCTATTTATTAAAGTAATCATTAGTATAGTATGTAAAACATACAAAAATAAAAATAAAGATAGAGTAATCTTCGGTGCATGAATGCTTGATAAGGGTCGCCCAACAACTCTGCCACCGAACACATAAAAAAAATGCCATAGTTTTTGAACAAGACGTTTCTTAATGGGTTCTTAGTTCAATCCAAGTTCCGGCCATTGAAGGCCCCTGCACATTGTTGAAAAAAAGCCATTAAAAAAGTACAATATTTACTATTTGACAAATCATTTTAACCTTGCACAGGGTGCCACCTCAGTTTTTAATTGTAATCATGGCTGACTGCATTGTTATTATAATGTTATAATAGTAAAGTATAACTCCACCAAGTACTAATGGTTGGCTAATTGATTTATAAAGTTGCTAGTTGTACCTTATAGAATTGTCAATAAGCTTTGAGATAATGATAAATAAGTTGCTGAATATGTAATATTTAAAAAAGAAACCAGGAGACTGAAGGACCAAGGTCCCCATCAGGGATGAGATTTGATGGCCGACGCCACCTGTCAAACCAAAAATCTATTGAGTTAAAAGATTTTAAACAAAATGTCCATCTTTATTAATTTTGTTATTAGGTCTGATAGGAGCGGGCAAACTATTTTACAAAGCTTAATCCCTAGAGTGCGCTCTCCAGTGACGTCAGAGAGCATTTTGACCCAAGATGCACACATAAAACCTGAACAAGAGTTTTGGTTATGGTGATACAGCTGTCACAATTTTTTATAGTTTTGCATGCACAGATCAATACAAGATTTGATGATTAATATCAAATTAATGAATATCTACTCTGTAGGGATATCAAACTCAGACCATGCCTGAGCAGCAACGGAGCCCGTGAAGGACACGCTCAGGGCATCCTCGAAGCCTATTTTTGTTGCGCACTTCCACGACTGAGAGTTTTAATTCATGTGGGGTAGACTATGAATATGAACCGTGATTTAATGTTTTTATGTCCTGATTCACAATAAAGGTAATTTCACACATTTTGGATTTGATTATTTAAAGAACACCGGAACAGATAAAGGTGAGTGGTAAAAGATTTTTTTGTGAATAATCTTACGTATTGGTTCATCATCTCTAGAGGCTTGTCGCTTTCTATCATTTAAGGATTACACACTTTTTGTGGAATTTGAGTATTTGCATTTAATGTTAAGGTGACGTAAAATCTAACCTCGAGTAAACATCTCTGTTAGCTTTGCTCCAAATATTCGTGAGGTAGACATGTTCCTAAACATTGGAGACTTCTTCTGGAATTTGAGCGTATATATAATTCAATGTTGTGAGGTACCATGGTGTAAAGACTGGCCTCCCATCATCATCGTTTATCTGTATAAATTTGTTAATCCCTCCGAATTTGTTTATATGTATTTCCCTTCTTAATTAGCCATCACATTTATGGATGGAGATTTTAGTTGCAAACAATATGTTGTAAGTTAAATAATTTTTTAAAACAAAATAAGAGGAGTGATAGAAAAAAAAATACTAATTTTGTGATCATATATGATTATGTAAATAATTGCCACACTTATTTTCTTTATATAGGGTGATAGTTATGTCTTTTGATGTAAAAGATTGATTACATTCCTTTTCCATAAATAATAATTTTGACATAAATATAAAGATTAATATATATTTAATAAAAATATATATAGAAATATCAAGAATATGAAATTAAAAAAATAAATCAAATTTGTGAACTCATACATAAACCAATAATCAATAAACATAAAATACACAAAAGATATGGTACCTAAAACTTATTGACAATTATTTAAAGTAAAACCAACAGTTATAAATTAATTAACCAGCCATAAGTATTTGGTAGAGTTGTCTTTTACTATTATAACATTATAATAACAATGTAGTCAGCCATGATTAGAGGCCATATTTTTGGCAAGCTTATAATACAATTTATGACCAAATAAATTATAGGTTTGCCTAACTTAATATTTTCCTTATCATTTGTAGGCTTGGATGGCTTAATAAGATTTTGAAAGAGGATATCATTTTTCTAGAGATTCACGTGCAATTTGAGAAATTCGAGTGAGGTGTTTGGAGCTCTAGTAGTTGAACAATCACATTCAACAAATTGTACCTTTTTCTAACATTTTCCAAAAATAAAAAAATGTATGATTATAATTAACCATAAATCTCACGCATATGAATTTAGGGAGGTGTTTAGATTGCTGCAATTTTGAGGAAATCAAGAATTTATTGTAGCACTCAAAATCTCTTAGGGATAAATATTATATTAGATTGGACTCTCTAGAAGGACAACATTATATTCACAACATTATATTCAAATATTTATCCTTATTATTCCTAGGTTTAGTAGCTTAGGAAGATTTTCAAAAGGAGATAAAAAGAATCAGTGCAATTGTAGAAAGATAAGTAAAGTGTATTAGTTTGAAAAATCACAATCATTATATTATATATCAAATTTCTAATGTTTGCAAGAAATGTAATATATATAATTATGATTAATCATAAATGTTATATTTACGATTACGAGGAATTGTTTAAGTTGCACAATTTTTTATAAATCACATATCTTACCTTATTTTTGTAGAATAATCATTATTTTAAAAACTATATGGAGGTAGTAAAAGATGAGATTTGTTGGGAAACCATATAATTTGCAATAATGAATATGCAGAAAGTTGACAAAGATAGAGATACAATAAATATAAAAAATACCAAACATAAGAGACAAACACCGAATTTACGTGGTAAAACTCCACTTGACTATTTAGGGAAACATCCACAGTACAAGATATAAACTTTTTTAAAATCACATATCTAACAGGACTAAAATCACATTATTGATTTTCCCTCTTTAATTAGTAGCTCTACAATGTAATTTTAAAAAAATAAAAAATGAATGTGAAATAATCCCCCCAATGTACAAATGCTAAGGACATCCCAACAACCTCACCCTTGAAAGACAAGGGTATAATTTTTCATGAGTTGTGATCACTGTGACAAGTGAATTTGCGGTCCACATAATATTGAAAATGAAACATGATTTAATGGTTTGTATGTACATTGAAATGAAATACAAGATACATGAGTTGTGATAGCTGTGATGAATTTTCCACATAATATTGAAAATGAAACATGATTTAATGGTTTGTATGTATTGAAATGAAAGACAAAAGTATAATTTTTCATGAGTTGTTATAGTTGTGACAAGTGAATTTGGGGTCCACATAATATTGAAAATGAAACATAATTTAATGATTTGTATGTACATTGAAATGCGTCCTTTCGATGTAATTAAAGCAGGTAAGGAAAATTGCGAGTCCTCAAATTCCTAATTCCATTCTTGCACAAACGAAAACATGTACGTGCCGGTAATTTATTACTCTATTGCCCAAAGCATTCTAAAACTTCGTACTTAAATGTTGAGAAAATATTGTGCGACAGTTTAATTGTAATCATGTAAGGATTAGATTTGTGGTGACTTCAGTGGAGTTTGAGAATTGCCTCGGCCTAGAACTTCAAATTACTAATCCCTATCAAGTCATAAATTAGTGAACTTCAATAGGACAAGAATTTTAATAGCAATTGCTTGTGAAACCCATAGATTTACCACATAAAGTTTTGTTGATATGCATCGCCTTACCATATATTTTCTAATTAATTTTATTCAAAGGCATATAGATTTTCAATTGTCAAGCTAACATTCAACTGGTAGTAAGGGGTAAATTAGTATTTGGGTGTAATTTGGGGAATTATTTATGATGGAGGATTTGGTATTTATATTATGATGTTTACATTGAACAAATATAAGTATTAGGTGTGCCCAAGTATCTAACTAGGTTTCAATTATAAATTCTTTGCTAGTGGTAGAATTTTTATAATGTGTTGAAAAGTCTTGCTAATATTACACTCTTGATATGGTTGGATTGAATATGGGGTCAATATTTTTTATTCTTTTGTTGTTGCTCCCTACATATGATCAAGTCGAATCTAGGGCCATAGGTGACTCCACAAGACAACTCTTTTATACCAATGTGAAAAGCATGTCATCCATTATTCTTGTTGAGTTTACAATTGACACCAAAAAAATTACTCTCATCCTCATAAATGATTACAATCTTCCTATCACCATATCTTCTTGTGTGGCTCATTCAAATGCACATATATGTGGCTTGCAACTTATCTTTTTTCTAATTTATTTAACCACTTTATCTATACACAAAGAGAGAATATGGCTATATCATGGCCTGTAAGAGAGTGTAGTTTTCCTTTAAAATGCCTCAATATTGTTGCACATAATCCTATCACTAGACATGCAAACCCACTACATTATCTCAACTCTTTAAGAGTGTGTTTAGGGGATACAACTTACAACTATGTCTATATTAGTGATCCTACCAACCTCATTACATGCCATGAATCTTGTCATCTCATCATCTTTGACCGACATTGATAAAATATAGACTTATTTTATTTTA
Source organism: Taxus chinensis (assembly GCA_019776745.2). NCBI lineage: Eukaryota > Viridiplantae > Streptophyta > Pinopsida > Cupressales > Taxaceae > Taxus > Taxus chinensis. Next base: position 66,250 of record JAHRHJ020003515.1, on the reverse strand, counting down.
CATCTTTAGGGTTATAATGTGTCTAGGAACTACACTTTGGTATCATTTAAGATCATACTAGTGAATGAAATGACTACTATAAGTTTTAGATCATAGTATCCCTTTCGAAATAAAGATTAATTAATACAAAAATTGTTTGATATGTTTATAATGCACTAATATTAAGCCAAATAGAATTATCTTCCATGCGAACTAGAATATTGTTATTTTTCTAGGATGTTTGGGTAATGCTTATTTATTGTGTTATATTAGATTTATAATTTTGGATGATATAATATTGTTTTTACAAATTACTATATATTTTTTTTCATAGTGGATGGTTTTAATTGGGAAGACCACTACCGATTGGGAAGGACAATATCTTGATGGTGTTTAATTATTAGACGCTAATATCCGTCAAGATTTATCCAAGAGGATTTACTAGGCATAATGTTATCTTTTAATTTTAAATGTTTGACATCTTTAAATATAATACCTATAATATTTGAATGGAAGGTTATATTAATATTTATAATCTTATGAACTTATTTATGATGGTGTAAAAAGAGGATTGTGAGGCTTCATATAAACATGGTGCATCATGTCCCATAAATAATAAAAATACATTATAATTAATCTCATACGATAACCCACTTTCAAAAGAATTGTTTTCATAAGAATGTGTTTTTTCTAGTCTGTCCAAGGGTTTAAAACCCTTTCTATAATTTGAAGCATGTCAAATTTGGAAGAGCGGTTTTTTATTTAAAATATTTTTGATAAAGTGTATATTTAGTTCATTCTTAACAATTGATATATATATATATATACATATATATATATATATATATCTTGTAAATTTTCATCATAAAAGGGTTTGATGAATATATATTACCTTAAACATGAGATTAAAACTAACAATTCAAAGCGGATAAGTGCTTGTGAGGATAAAATTATTGAAGTTGTATGATTTTTTTACAAAGTATCGTGAAGCATTAACATGAAAATATAAGCTACTAGGAATCCTAAAGGACACTTCCTATGACAATATATTATTATTGTATTAAGTAAAAATCAACCACACAACTTGAAACACACAAATTATATTGTGTATTTTCCAATGCAGGAAAATCTAATGAGTACAAATAATCTTGCATCAACAAAAATTAGTAGGCATGTGTTCATCTATAATCGGTGAACATGGTGAAGTTGATCCATAAGAAGCATTATCATTCCAACATTTTAAGAGTACATATAAAGTACATCAAATAACACCATTTTTAGGCATTGACATAGGTTCCTAGGGAATTGGTAGAGTTTCTTAACAAACAATAGAATCTAGGAAGTTCCTTCATCTATTGAATGTATAAAAATGATAACTCATAGTGAAAAGGTAACAAGTACTTGAATAATATCTGAAAGTCTCATCGGTGTCCTTATGAATACCTAAAGTATAAAACTGTTGAAGAATTGAGGTCCTTGGGGCAAACTAAAAAAAAGTCACTTGTTGAGTATTGAATAATGAATGGGAAAAATATCTTTGGGATACGAATAAATAGCAATTAATCATGGGTTATGAGTACATGGCTGGTCACTAACATTGTTTAGGAAAGTTACAAGTTTTGCACCGTTAGTATTCACCCACTCAAATTTCATTTTTAAAAAATAGATTGCCACAATCTAAAATTTCTTTGAGACTAAGAAAATTGTTCCCTTAAATTTCACAGCTTTAATAAGTGTTGTTGTGTTCACATTTCAGTTATAAAGTCAAACTTGATGAATAAGCAAAGCTTGACTGGATTATATCTGAAAACAAATGTTTTCAATAGAATGTGGACTTAATTTATTTTTACAGCTATGTTTTTTTAATATATTTTGTTATGTCTGCACAAATTATAGCCTCACATAAAGGAAAATCAACACTTGAGGTGAGTAGGTACTCTTTCCAAATAGCCTCTATTTTCTTGTGTCTTTCTAGAAAGTGCCACAAAGGATTAGGCTTATGGGGCTTAAACCAAATCATATGCATAGTTTTTGGGTGGGATGTTTGGCATATAAAAGGTTAGATATTTCATACCATTGTTGTAACGTATGCAATATGACGATGTTAGTTTTTCGCTGATCCATGGGATCGATATTGCTTGTTTATTAGATACAATGATATAGTGCTTGGTAGTTATTTTTTGATATGTAGCTTGACATTGAAGGTGGCTTATTTATTTCTACTAAATTTTTTGTAACCTTTTTTTTATCAATATAAGGGTGAGTGTTTATCCAACCTTCTATTAGTGATCAAATTAAAAAAACATTATACTAATTTGAATATAATTATAATAATAATATAATCCAATATATTACACTAATTAAAGTAATTAATATTGAGATCTAATACCACAGTCAAAATCCAAATCTTCAGATATCCAATGCAAATTTAAAACATATATAAAGCCATTCAAGGAAATACTTGAAGTTTTTATTGATAGACATATGTCTTTTTTTAATTATATTTTGTTTGAGTCAAGACTAAGTGAAAGACCATAAAGTTCTTCAATTAAGATTGAATCAAGCTTAATATTAATCTAGGATTAGTAGATATTGCATAGTTGAGTTTTTTTAACTATTATTATAACTTGATCAATTCATATCATAGTAGTATGTACATGTTAAATATGTATTTCCTTGTAAATAATATCATTTGAAATCACACTTATATCGTTGTTTGTTGTTGATTGATAAAATGTGGGATGTTAATTCTAGTTACTTTAAAGTGTGTAACACCCACAATTTCGATGTTCAAAACCACACCAAAGTCTATTAACTTACTAGGGAATTTTTTTTGGGAATTTTTTTATTTTTTTAGAAAGTATTACAAACATTCCATGCGATCCACACCTTCTTAATGTAATCGAATTCAAATTAATAATTAAATATTATTAATTTATTTCCCATAATTTTTGTATAGTTTAACACCCATCCATAAAATTCTCTTACTTTCTTAGAGTATAATCCAATGCTAGGAACTATGATCCATTTAATAATTTATTAAACTATACCTTACTATCAAGTAATTAAAACCCCCTTTTATTCATTATCAAATGCCATGCATAATTTCTAAATTGATTCCTTTCACCGAAAAGGTCATAACTTGACCTAACCACTAAGTGGCCCCATTCCACCAATAACCCATACCCTTTTGATTAAATTCCATTCCCATGAAAATTCCATCATTTTAAGTTGTAGGTATCATCCTCCACCATTGGATTAAGTCATTTTTGGGCCATTGGATTAATGATGCCCTAAAATCCTTATGAGTTATCTTTTATTTACTTTTTCGCTAGTCCATCTCATTTTTGTTTTGTAGGTTTTGGGAGCATGGACGTCATGGAATTTTGATCATTGCTCTTGGATGGATACTCTCACTTTGGGGACTTGTTTTTCATCCCTCTCATAGGGTGTTATTTACATTTTATTTGTTATTGCATTATTATTATATTTTGGCTACCCTATTTGGGTATGGGCGTTTTTACCCCATTTTATTTCTGGTTTTAGATTAAGTATACACATAGATCTAGGTATATATATATCTTAGCGTGTGTGTATACAAATATATATTTTAATATTGCATTTTCTTTAAAACTTATTTTGTAAAATATTTGTTCTAAAAATTATTGATTTAATATATGACGACCTGATATAGAAACAATTACACACACACACACACATAAAAGGTCTGACTGACTAAAAAAACATGCACAATGAATACACAGTGTGATCGTGGCCATTGCAGGTTATACAGTTGAGGTTTTGGGGGTGGGGTGCCGCCCCACCCCGTATTTTTTATATTAAAAAGAAACATTGCAATGGAACGGCACCCCACCCTAGTTTGGTTAAAATTTATATAAAATCTACATTGGCCATTGGCACAATATTTAAATCATGCCATTTAAAAAAAAACTTTGTTTTGTTAGTAGTGAGGCTGGTTATATCCAAGGATTTTAATATTAGTTATATATGTATTTATGTATGTATGTGTGTATGTCCATATATTACTATTACATATAGTTTACAATTTATTTAATCATATAAATTTATATAAAAGTTTATATCAATATAACTATTTTAAATTGTGTACACGCACACACACACACACACACAATTTAATATATACACAATTTTGTTGGGAAAAGAAGTTTCTTTTAAATCTGATTTTTTATTGGAAAGGTTACGAAATGCATTCAATATAATAGTTTGTATGGAAGGTGTGTGGGTGATTTCCCATTTGTAGAAGTATGAAAGTTAGATTTGAAAGGATGAAATTAAAGGAGTTCATTGTGTTTCTATGATTCCATTTTATTTCAAATTGTCATATGTAAAAAAACACAGAAAAAGGGAGTTATTTGAAGTATTTGTTCTAGATCTAAGTTTGAATTAAAGTGTCGAGTAGATTTTATAATCAATTTTTACATTTTGTTGCTAAGGATACTAGCCAATTTTCTCACCTAGTTAAGTACATTGAAACTATATAAAATTGCATTATTAGATTTGTTTAATTTAATTAAAACTTATATATTATTATAATATATATAGTTTTAGTATTTAAATTAAACAAATCTAATAATGCAATTTTATATAGTTTCAATGTACTTAACTAGGTGAGAAAATTGGCTAGTATCCTAAGCAACAAAATGTAAAAATTGATTATAAAATCTACTAGACACTTTAATTCAAACTTAGATCTAGAACAAATACTTCAAATAACTCCCTTTTTCTGTGTTTTTTTACATATGACAATTTGAAATAAAATGGAATCATAGAAACACAATGAACTCCTTTAATTTCATCCTTTCAAATCTAACTTTCATACTTCTAAAAATGGGAAATCACCCACACACCTTGCATATAAACTATCATTCCTTATATTGAATGCATTTCATAACCTTTCCAATAAAAAATCAGATTTAAAAAAAACTTCTTTTCCCAACAAAATTGTAGTGCCCACTTCCCTTAAACACCTATTATTGTTGATTTTGATACTATTGACTCTACTTATGGACATTTTGTAGTATTCTGGCATAACATGATGAAGATGTTAGAGATACTGAGACTATTGGTGATTTTTGATTCTTAGTATGTGTGTGTGGAATTCTAGAGACATTTTCACTTTTGATGATTATATGCTATTGACATGGTTATATATATTTATGACATGTGATATTTTCATCACACTGAGTAGGCCTTGATAATTGAACTAATCTTCTGATAATTTTGACAAGGATGAAATGTAGAATAGAGATGTTATTATAAATTGTAAATGATATCATAATTGCCTAGATGATGAATTATTTCACATGTTGATAATTGTGGATTTAAATTTCATATTTTATCATGGATGTTTTGATGTAGTTGTACGTACCCAAAATTGGAGGGTACAACACCACCAGAAAAACGTAACACGTGCCCCACTGATGATACAGGTCTCCTTGCAAGGTGTTCGGGATCCTGAAAAGATCCCCAAGTATGCATTAACATCTCGCATGCCCTGCTTAGCCCCTGCATCCTTTGTTTTTCTCTTTTTCCCTCTTTTCTTTGCCTTTTTCTTTTCAGTTACGAAACCACCGCCCTGACTGGGCGGCGGTCTCGTGACCGCCACCCTGATTAGAGCGGCGGTCCTGTAACCGCCGCCCTGCTCATGGCCGCGGTCCTTCACGCATTTTCCAGAATGCTCTTTTAATGCGTCTCACGTAATTTCAACGTTTACCATCTTTTTTTCACCGCCTTTGGCTTGCATTAATGATTCTGGTTCCCTGGAATAGTGTTTTTCCATTGTTTATAGTTTAAGAGTTCAATTTGGTTTTTACCTTGGGTAAATGCAAATGCTATAAATAGTTGGCTTGTGCTCAAGCAAATGGCCCCTCAAATTTGCCTCTGAATTTCTCATTGCAATAGATTAGTCTTTCGTTTTGTTTAGAATTCTGAGTTTAGTTCATTGCATTCTTAGTTAGCATTGTCTTGTTGTTAGGAAGCCACATATCCATCTTGTCCAAGTGTTGTTGTTATCTCATTATATCCATTGGAGTAAGATAGTTTGTTTTTAATAGGAAGCCATTAAAGTTGCAGGTTTTGTTCTTCAAACATGATAGCTTCAGGTTCTGGACGTTTTATGTTGCATGACTCGCAATAGATCCTGCTAGGAATTTCATAAGCCAAGATCTATACTCTTGCGATATCCCTCTCCTACTCACATTATATTCAGTCTATATTCTAAAGTTGTCCCTTATTCCAATATCTACTTCTGTTGATGCAAGCATTACACACTTTTCTAGATCTACGTGAGCACGAAAGAACAAGGAGATCACACTGAGGGGACAAAATCACACACACCATCGGATTCGCCACTGTTATGCAAAATCCAGGTTTTAGCTTTCAAAGTTCTAAATCAGAAGCATATCAAATAGAGTAGACAATCATTTCATTTCAGTTAATCTTACTTTCGATATTGCCAGGGAAGCTGTGGGGATTGATAGTTTCCGAGAGACTATGATTCATTCCTCACTTCTAAGGTAGGATCGAGAGTCTTTTAAATAGATTAGATCAGTTATTTAATTGTTTAGAATAGGTTCACAATTACACAGGCAAGTAGCTATACTCGGTTACTTTGTTTTTTTTAATTTCGTCATTAGATTAATTGTCAATTTCTAGATATATTAAAATAGTTCATTAGAAAATACAAAACAAATAGAGAAATTATATATGTTATAGATATACTTCACATAGTTAAATTTCACCTTGCTGCAGTTACATTTACATTGTTGCTTTTGTATGATAATCACGGGACCTAGGGAGCCCAGAGAATACGTATTCGAGCCAATCGTGCCCCAACCCAATCTTATTACGGAAATAGTTGACATAGATCAAAATCTTAGAATCCAAGTCTTCCAAACAACAACAGACTTACAACAGATGAGCTCTTAGTTGAGGGGGTTGAACATAGAAGACAACCAAGCACAAACATTTTGGTCAAAACAACCAAACTACAGAATACCGTAGTTAAACATTTGTATGACTATGGAAAGGCATGAAAGAGAGCAGATGTTTGGTTGTGATCCTTTGGTCCCACAGCCAGACGCAGGAGATACTCTCACAGACATAGATACTAGTTTAAGAATTCAGGTTGCACAAACGCCTGTGAGATACTCTGAGAAAATCACACAACTATTAGTTCTGAATATAGAGCCTGAGAAAGCATATGATTATTGGATACTAGGGATTGGGGACTGATTCCGCACATGACCATAGCAAGTCCACAACAACCAAGAGTCTACGGTTGTGACCCAAAAATCCCACAACCCAACAAACCCATAGGTAAATCAGACATAGATGCTGGCCTACGCACACTAGTATTCAGATCTACTCCGCTTCCGCCCATCATCATCACACAATTATCCTTGTTAGATATAGCGGCTAACGAAGCTAAGGATTTCTTGACTAGACCAGAGAATCACCCGTAAAGTCAACTACATTTACCATCCACTTTATGACCCTGTCCGGAAACATACACAAAACTATCCCAGGTCATTTTCCACGTATCCCACAACCCATAGATCGAATAACACGCTAGAGCTCGATATTGATTACAGCCTTCGAGCAGTCATCCTTGCCGATCGATCTATCACACCAATTTAGGTTAGGAGGGCTTTCTTTGCCTTAGACTCACAAATTCCACTAGTGCGTGTCGAAGACATTAGATTGCCTAACTAGTTTGTCTGCATCCCACACGTATTCCATCCCCACTGGCTGTCTCAGCATGACCTCGGGAGGATGGGTGCAAGGAAGAGTTACTTGTAGATTCCCATGCTCTCTTGTCACTTTTCCGTCGTACGAAATTGGTGAACCCAACGTGAACTTCCTACTTGCTGGTTCGGAGTCATATCTCTCCTTGCTTCTAAACTAGTACTTTTCCTTACTTCTTCCTTCCACCTTCGCTCCTTCACATTATTCTGCGGGTATTCATATACCCCCTGAATATGTCGGGATTTGATGCATATGGCGGACCCCTCTTGGGTCTTGAGGCATACTATGCCCAACAGAATAGACAATCATCACCCTCGCTCTCCGTATGGGGTGACAACTACTCAACTAACCAGTTGTCAACACAAACTCCAAGTATCAAATATAGCTAATCCCTCCAAATAGAGGAGTTGGATCAGCTCGCCCTAACACAACAAACATATCCTTCAGGCTCGAACAATATGACATTCACAGGAGAATCTGGTTTGTCTCCTCAGGCACTGCTTAGACCATAAATTAGTAGACAATCAGACCCATACATAGGTTTAGATGATGAACATTCAGTACGTTATGCCAGGAATGAACAACGCTCTCAGAGTATGTATCCGCCCAAAGGGAGTTTACAAACACAACCCGAGGTCTCTTTTCAAGAAAATACCTCTATGCCCCCGCATATAGGAAATACCCTCGGGGAAACTTGGCAAGACAACGATCAGTTCATAGCGGGGTATCATAGGCCTATACAACATCAGAATATACAACAAACGTCACCAAGGTAAAATATCATGACTTCACCAAATGAAGTCATTTCAACTTTAGTAGAAAAGGTTAGGGGGTTGGAACTTGCTCAGGTAAATCACCATTCTCAATTCCTGCAGGCGGGGAGTTCCAATCCTCCACACCTTCCTAGCCAAGTAGACCTTCTCACAGGAATAGGCACGTTAGGCATGCCTCTTCAGTATTCACAACAAACGCCAACTAGACCCACCATCTCTAACAACACTCCTCCCAGTCTAGTACAAAATAATCCATTCTTGGACAATACCCCATCATACTTAAATATGTACTCCAAATCACCACAAGGGGATATGTTCTCCTCTCCCAGCATGTTTGATCAAACACAGGGGTTCCCTTATGCCCCTGCCAATGCATACGCTATGCCATATCAACAACCCATTCGACCACCACTTCCGCAGCAAGCACCATCAATGGTCGAAACCTATGCGATAGGGACTTATTCAGAATACTTGAAAGAACCCTTAGATTTCACCATACAAAGCGTCATGCTTCCAAGACCCCTTCCTGATCTGCCCAAATACAAAGGTGAGGGATATCCGAACGCACATATCATGGCTTACGCCACAGCCATTCGAGAACTACTCCCTTGGGATGGGGTTGTCACTAAAATATTCCCCAAAACTTTGGAAGGCATCACTCTCGATTGGTATTATAGAATACCTGAGGCTTCCGTCCATTCGTTTAAACAACTCGATTTAGAGTTTATTAAGGCATTTGACATGAACAAACTATTAAGAACAGGAATAAGAGAATTCTTGCACATTAAGCAAGAACACAATGAATCTACCGCCCATTTCATCCAGAGGTGGCGTACAATTCTTTATCCCTCGGCAAGTGCTCCAAATATGGACAAAATGGAACTATGCGATTTATTCCTTCATTCTCTCAGTAGAGAAGTAAAAGAAGAAGTCCAGAAGTTCCCACTAAGAACTTACAATGAAGTACTTGAGAGCGCTCTCCGAATAGATCAAGCGGCAATAGATAACGGTCGTAAGACGTATGGAATAAACGGGAGGTTAATCACCTCCAACCAGAACACTACAACTTATCCTACCACCATGAATGTCAATCAAGGACCTAAAATCCTTAATAAAAATCATGGCATGACAACAGATGGAGTAACCGATCAGCCTAAGAAGGTAAATGTTGTCAATACTTCATCACAAATAAACAACCAACGAAACAACAACTTTACCCCAACAATCAATGCAGTGGATTTTAATCATCCACAGCAACAACAACAACAACAACGACAAAACCTTACACAGGGTTTGAGCCAAAGCTCAACTGGTTATCAAAATCAAAATCAAAATAAAAAACAGCAAATGTAAAACTTTAATCCTAATAGGCAACGGTTTGGGCCACAATATGCACCAAACCAACAAACTAGGAATTACAATCCTAATTTGTATTGTGGTTTCCACAAAATTCAGGGCCACGACACTAGAACGTGCCGTGACTACAATAAATTCATGCAACACTTTCCACAAGAACAAAGACAACTTTTCATAGATATGTTTTTGGCAGATCCTGTGTCACCAGCATCAAATACTTTTACAGGGGCAGTTTCCTCTCAAAACGCACCCCTGAAGATCTTTAATGATCCGCTCCCAAATCACGATAACGAAAGGCTAAATCTAAACGGGACAAACAAGAGCGTAATGACGGGAAAAAATGATCATGAAGCCTCGACTTCACTAAATCCATCAGTTGCGCCACAATTAGGAAGTTAGCCGCGACCCAAGATAGTCGGTTTAGTAGAGTTAGACGTCGAACTACCCATCGAAGCTATAACAAGGACACGAGAGTATTTCTCTCAGCCAATTCCAAGTCACCTGCCAGGGAAAGATAACATCCAACAAATAGTTGTAAAACCTATGGGTGCCTATGATTTAATTAACGATCTAACAAAAACCTTCTCACACATTTCATTTTTGGAATTACTAAAGAACTCTCCTACCCACAGGGCTGCTCTTTTAGAGGCATTAGGTTTAGGTCATTTAATTAACATCACTCCACCTCCCAAAACACAGGTAAATCATATAGACTTTGATATTCACCCTTCGAGGCAGACGGATAGGGATGTCAAATTCATATTTGAAATAAACAAAATGCCAACAGATGCTGAGATTGCACGCCGAGGTGATCCAGCCTTACATTTGCAAGTATGGGTTTATAACAACTATGTAAATCATGCGATGGTTGACGATGGGGGAAAAATTAACATAGTCCCCTTCTCTTTCCTTCAAAAGCTAGGGTATGGAGAAACAAATTGTTCCACGAATCGAAATACACTAAGAGGCTATGATAGCCTTAAAGCCACATCGATTGGAACTATAATACTACCGGTCACCTTAGGACCCAAAACCAGCCTGACTGAGTTTTATATTATAGATCAGGAAACTAACTATAATATGATCCTCGGCCGACCATGGATACATCGCATGAAGGTAATCCCTTCTACGTTATTTCAAGAAATAAGGTTTTTACACTTAGGAAAGATATTCGTAGCCAAAGGTGATCCAAAACCATTTGATATACACCTAGCTGATTTAAAGAAAAGACTAGGTGTGCACTTGGAGTTTGAACTCCCAACAAACCAACTCAATAAACCCACCGACACAAAACCAAAAGAAAAGTTGGTACCTACAACAAATCTTGAGACCATGAGCCTAGTCAAGACAATCCCAGCCCTCAAGGATGAGGCAAACATTGTAGAAACAATATCATTAGGAACTACTGCAAAAATAATTGAATTACTAGAACAGGATCTACCAATGTTCCTACCATTTGATTCTGTTGGCATGGAATATTCCCTAGGTGTTGGTTCTCTTCCAGCAGAGGATCTCTGCATGGTGGAAGTAGAATGCGTAAACACAACAAATATCCCAACACCCATATTCCCAGCTAAGTATTGGACTCTCCATTTTGATGGGGCTAGATGTCGTTACGGAGCTGGGGCAGGTGTAATGTTTATTTCCCCCGAGGGAAAAATCCTACCATTTGCCTTTAAACTAAATTTTGAGTGTACGAACAATGACGTTGAGTACAAAGCCCTCCTCCTTGGCCTCATTTTAGCCAAGAGGATCGGTGTTAATAACATCAGGGTGTTAGGAGACTCACAATTGGTAGCAAACCAAGTCTCTGAGATATATGAAACTAAAGCCGAGCACTTACAGCTTTACAAAACAACTGTATTAGATTTAAGCAAAGAGTTTGACTTCATATCAATTGAAGCAATCCCACGAGAACAAAATATTCTTTCCGATTCTATAGCAACCTCGGCATCATGCTTCACTCCAAACAATTAGTTCCAAGATACCCATTTCATGGTGTCTCTTCGTACCGAACCATTGGTAAAAAAATTGTTGTCAAATTCTCTGTTAACGAACAAAGATGAGAACAAATCTACTATCCTAGACCACATTGATAGTGATAGGGCCACTTTGAATTACTTAAACGCCTATGCGGCATTACATCTCTCCCATCACGTGATAGATATGTCCTTAATCCCACATTCGTCTTCCTACTTCGGAAATCCCATGATGGAGCTTCCCTCACAAATGGAACCTAACATATACACAGTAGAAAATGGGGATGATTTAGATTTACCTCAAGCCCCGCCTGAGTTTGAAGAAGGTAACGCCTCTTTAATCGAAGAAACAATTGATGTTAACATCGGAATGGAGGATGAACCAAATATCTTGAAACTAGGATCCTCGTTAACTCCAGAAGAAGTAGAAATACACACTCGAATCCTCAAGGAACATTAGAAGGCTTTCGCATTTAGTTAAAAATAAATGACAGGGGTTGCACCACACATTGCGGTACATAACCTCGTCACTAAATCAGATGCAAAGCCGATTAAACAAAATTCAGGACCAATGAAACCTAAGGTAGCTCTCATGGTGAAAGAGGAAGTAATAAAACTCCTCTAAGTAGGATTCATCAAACCAGTCGATTACTCTCAATGGATATCTAATATCATTCCCTTTCTCAAAAAGAATGGGAAGATACGCATCTGCATAGACTTCCGAGACATTAACAAAGCATGTCCTAAAGACGACTTCCCGTTGCCATCCATAGATGTCATTGTTGATGCAATAGCTGGATTTGAACTCTTGTCTCTCATGGATGGGTGCTCAAGATATAATCAAATCAGAATATCTAAACAAGATCAAGCTAAAACCACGTTTGTAACTCCTTGGGGAACCTATTGCTAGACTGTTATTCCATTCGGTCTCAAGAACGCTGGCACTACATACCAGCAAGCTATGACATATATATTTCACGATCTTATTCATAAAATTGTGGAATCCTACGTAGATGACTTGTTGGCCAAGGCCAAGAAGCGTTGTGACCATCCGGAAGTTCTCCGCGTCATTCTTTCACGTCTAATAGAATACGGAGTCATGCTAAATCTAGAGAAATGCATCTTTGGTGTAACAGGAGGGAAGCTCCTAGGTTACATCATATCGTCATGGGGGATAGATGTTGACCCAACCAAAATTTGGGTTGTCCTTGAAATGGTCCCACCTTCGGATGAATATAGAATCAGGTCATTTCTCGGAAAGCTTGATGCTATCTGGAGGTTCATCCCAGACTTAAGCTTCGCCATCCATCCGATCAACAATCTACTCAAGAAAGACTATAGTATTGATTGGACCGAAGACTGCAATGAAGCTTTTGACGTAGTTAAGCGTTTCCTGTTATCACCACCTACGCTCATGCCACCTAAGCCAGACCGCCCGTTAATTTTATATTCGCGGGCTACCGATGTCTCGCTAACCTGTATGATGGCCCAAGAGGACGATGACAAGAGAGAACGCATTATTTATTTCATTAGTCGAACATTGCTCGACTACGAAACACGTTATACATAGGCAGAATGAGAATGCCTTTCCATATTCTTTGCTACCAAACGCTTGAGACATTATATGCTAAATCAAGAAACAAGGGTCATGGTAAAAACGAACCATTTACGAACTTTTCTCACACAAGGGTCCTTGTCTAAGAAGGTTGGACGTTTCATATACTTAATGGGGGAATTTGAATTAACATTTGTAAATCAGAAATCAATTAAAGGACAAGTCATCACGGATTGGTTAGCTGATAACCCACTAGTCTGAGGCAATCTAGTAGACCTAGACTTTCCAGATGAATGCGTATACTACATTGAAACCAGACCTCCTATCTCTGAGTGTCCTTGGTATACTGATATTAGTAATTATATCATGGACCATATGTATCCAGAAGGGGCTTCACCACAACAAAGAAGGTGGTTATGCATTATTGTAGCCAAATACGTTGTTATAGAGCAAGTGCTCTATCGAAAAGTGTTCGATGGAATGCATCTAAGATGTGTCGACACAGAAGAATCCAAGAAGATTCTCCATGAATCTCATAGTGGAATGTGTGGAGGCCACTTCGGTGGCCATGCCACCACTCGTAAAATACATCGGATGGGATATTTCTAGCCCACTCTAGAAAACGACGCAGTAGAGTTTGTACGAAGGTGTCATAAGTGCCAAGTATTCTCCCATGAGATTCACATGTCGGCACAAGCTCTACAACCAATCGCTACTCCATGGCCCTTTTCTACGTGGGGCCTCGATTTGGTAGGGAAATTCTCTCCCTCATCTACAGACGGCCATAACTTCATAATCATGGCCACCGAATATTTTACCAAGTGGGTAGAGGCTATGCCTCTTACTACTGTACCAGGATCTGTAATCGTTAAGTTCATTTTGAACCAAATCATTTACAGGTACGGTGTCCCGCAAATCATTATCTCGGATAATGGGACTTCTTTTAAGAATGACGAAGTTCATGAACTATGTAATAAATTTAAAATAAGCCATCATACGGCCTCCTTGTATTACCCTCAAGCCAATTGATAGGTTGAAGCGACAAACAAAACATTAAAAGCCATTCTTCTTAAAACGGTGAAAGTAAACAAACGAGATTGGAATTTAAAGTTATATCCGGCCTTGTGGGCCCACCGAACCTCAATAAGAACACCAACAGGAGTGACTCCTTTCTCGCTGGTGTTTGGGGCAGAAGCAGTTCTCCCGCTTGAGGTTGAGATACCCAGTCTCCGTATCTCATTACAAGGGATTTTGGATGAAGACGCTTATAGAGAAGCACGTCTCTCCCAACTAGAAATCCTAGATGAAGCTAGGTTAGATGCTGAACAACGGCACAGAGTCTACGCTGACCAGATGTGCCGGCAGTATAACAAGAAGGTCTATGAACGTGACATATATGAAGGTGATCTAGTTCTAAGGCTAGACAACCGGATCGACAAAAATACCGGCGAAGGAAGAAATTTCTGGCCTAAATGGTTGGGCCCATACCGAGTCATGAAAGACTATGGAAATGGTGCATACCTCTTATGTATGCTAGAAGGTGAGGAATTTGGAAAAACCGTCAATTCCCTGCACCTTAAATGATTCTACATGTAAGTGGCCAGCATTAAGTGTATAGTTACATCTACATTGCATCTTCATATAGTTAGGATCAGTTTGTCCGCTTGTTTTGTACAATTATGTGATCAAGGAATTTATTCTTAAAGCAATTCATTACAAACTTCTGATGGTATTGGCATAAACACTCTAATCATACTTCTCCATTTCCATGATATCGTCAAGCTATTTCGGAATCATTTCATTAAATAAAGATAGATATGACAAAGTCTTAACGGTAACCATACCAAGATCTACAGGTTTGTTCTCACTTTTGGTTTCTTCCTAGGATAGGTGTCTTGCCTATGGTCTGTTCTAGAAGCTTCATTGTGTTATATCTATCCCGTACATATATCTCTTTGAAAATAAGAACACACTGACATGTTGCTCAAGTAAACAAGTCAAATATAGATCAAACAGAAAATTTTAATTTTACACATTTCCTTGCCCCACCAACCTTTGGTGATGAGCTTGCATCTCTTACTAGTGATGTAGGGTTGGAAAGGATGGAAATGCCCTTACTCGCCTATGCCTTGCCCACGGTGATAAACCCACACTTCTTACTAGTAGTGTGGGGCAAAGTGTAGGGGATCCTCTTGAACAAACAAATGTAAAAGGTCATAAGCAAACAATTCAAACCTTGAAGATTTGAGTCAAAAACAAAAGAATCAGATGTTCAAAAGTCCAAGAGAGTTAAAATCCTAAAAAATTAGATTTTGTCTACTATGTGGCCATCTACGGATCTAATTCCAGATAAACTGCAAAGCAAGTTGCATCCTAACCTATGAAAATCACTCGGGTAGAGTATGGCTTGTAGCATCCTACTTTGGTTCCACTAAAGCTTTGTCTATCTCTCGTCACTATCATTTCAATACATTTCATAACTTGTGCCCTCTCTAGCTCTCGGTGATGAGCCCTCACATCTTACTAGTTGCGTGGAGTTAAGAGTAGGGCAAGTTTATCTGCTCATCTTACCAGTCTATCATCACCACTTTGTCAAAAAAAATACGAAGTACCAAAAATTGCTTAAAGAAACTAAAAATTCAAAATCACATCGAGTCTACACTATCATATATAGGCATCATGAAATACAAAAAGAAGGTTAACATTTGTATCATTTGTTCTCCATTGCATACATTCTAAAAAGCATATAAACATACATCATAGTTTACATATGGAAACGAAAATGGAAGCAAGGTCATAGATGCCAAGAGTCTGATCCAAAAGGAATATATATATATATATATATATATATATAAATGGTCAAAATTCCTGTACAATGCCATCATGCGCTAAGCATGGTAAAAACGCTCAAAGAGCCCGGGAAATACAAAATGTCATACAAAAATCTAGGAGAGCCAAGTGACTTCTCAATCCCTATGAGACCCCTCCGAAGGTGAACGCCCATGCCTAGGACTCCGGCTACACCGGCACTCTGAGTGCATAGAGGGCTCGGGATCCCAAGGGGCAGCCGTAGTCTCGCCATGAGAACGACTCCTCATCAGATGTTCAGCTGTCCTATACCCCGCTAGCTTCGTACGGAGAGTCGATACCATCCTGGCCACGTGCCAGACAGGGGAAAAAATGTCAGTATGTCTACCAGCTATTGAGGGCTCCCCTGCATCCACAGATAGCTCTGCACGGGTCCTCTCCATCGGTATCATCAGGGTATCGGTGCATACCCTTTGAATCAGGTCTCGCCACTCATCGGCGGTCTCTGCAAACAAAGAAGAAAACGAATTAGAAATAAATCAAGAGAAAAACACAAAGGTAAACAGAAGGATAGATGGTAATTAAAGAAATCCTAAATCAAAGCAAAGGAAAGATAACTTACTCGGATCACCGGGCCTCCAGGATGGATCTCTAGGGTCAGCACCTGCCACAGATGCCGCCGCTGACTGGGGTACTCCTCCTGTGGCTGGAGCGACGTAGTGCCCCTCAACGGATGCATCCTCCCCACCATGGCCCTGGGAGAGTGGCTCCTCTGAAACCAGAGTCACCCTCTCTGCACTCTGCTCTGCCCTCTCTGCCTGCATGATATCCTGAGTATCATGCCACTCAGGATCACTGTCCTCCTCTCCCCCTGACTCACTGGCCTCGGCCTCAGTCTCCTCCTCTGTCTCTCCCCCTGTGAACTCCTCGGACTCATAGTCTATGTCAATGAGGTCATCGATGTTGTGGGCAGGACCCGTGGCAATCTGAAGTAAAGGTTCCTGAGGAGCACCGGCTCTCTCTCAGGCATGTACTACCCGCCTGGCTGCAATAGGAACGCCAGGTGTAACAACTGTCCAACCCCGGCCTCTAGGACCCCCTTCTGGCCTCTCGAACCAACCTGTATACTGGTACTACTGGGGGAAGCATACCAATATAAGGTAGGCCAAACTGCTGAGGAACTCGGCCGAAGGGGTGTATCTCCACTCGCCCTACTCTGTCAATAAGCTACCCTGTGGTGGAGCAGGAGATCAAGGTAAGAGCCTCCTCACCCCATAAGCCTGCCATGGCCTAGTACGGTGTGGCCTCCATGTCATCGGTGGTCAGAGAAGCAACTGGCTGATGAGGTGCTCTGAGCACCGACATGTCTGTCCATCTGGCTGCCCTCACAGCTCCGTGATCTGTTACCTCTACACCTCTGCCATAAGGGATGAAGCGCTTGTAAACCCAACTCATAACTAGGGTCGGGTGGCTCAAGGACTGCCCCTGTAAGAGGACTACCCTGTATAAGTTGTGGTAGGTACTCCCAAGTATATCTGCTCCCCAGGTGTAAATCTGGCCATGTCCCTCGATCTGTGCAATGATGGGGGACCAACGGTATAGCAGTGTGTCTCCTCCCTTGTCCCCGATCAATCTCGAGGAAAGGATCCCCATAATAGCCTAGCGAAAATCAAGGGGATGGGAAAACTAGGAATATAACGAACTCTGACCCCCTTCTTCGAACCCGTGGAGATAACTGCATCTCCCATGTAAGAAGCCCACTGTGCTATCTGGGCCCGTGAACCTGCTGTGTAAAGGGTGAGTCGTCTCTCGATGATCGGGACCCCCAAGATATGGTAAACATCCTCCAGTGTGATGGTCCACTCACCTCGGACCCCTGGTAATCGGAAGGTGTTCCAATCAGCATCCCAGTAAGAAAATAAGTCATAGAGTATGTGACTGGATGGTGCAACATGGGGGACGCGCGATATACGCAGTATACAAGCCCTCTGAAGAGTATCCTACTCATCCTGTGAGAGGGCATCTAACACTGCTGGGAGCCAGTCACTCTCTCTCTCTCTCAGATCCACCGAATGTACTCCTCTCTCGCCTGCATACACCCAAAAACACACAAAACAGAGCAAGTTAGCATCCAAGTGACGTTAGAAAAATCATGAAAACACATATAAATGCTAAAAATGCAAAAACAACTTCAAACAAGTGTTCCTTTGGCATTCTGTTAGGAACCACCACCTTAAAGGTAGTGGTCTTGTAACCGCCGCCCTGAATAGGGCAGCGGTCACGTGACCGCCGCCCTGTTCAAGGCGGCGGTCGTGTCCCGAAAACCCACGCGGGGTTATACCCTAAAAAAGCCTAAAAACACCAAAAAGGGACCATTTTAACTAAAACAAAGCCTACCCAGTAGGTGCCCCCCCTAGATGGACCTTTTGAACCTAACATTTTCAAAAATTACCCCCCCACGACAAATATTTTAACATTTCAAAAATTTGGGGGTAAAAACGTAAATTGAAGAAAACTAACCTGTGATCTCACGGGTCGATGTTCCGTTCACGAAGGCATGGTCGCTATTCCGTCACAAAAGTTTTGACTCTACTCTCATAAGAAACCATCGCCGTGGGTCCCGGAGCTCAGAATCAATCAAATCAACACGCGTAAATGAATAGGAAAGTTGGCCCACTTTCATATATATAGCAACCTGACTTGTTTTAAAATGCCCTTTTTCGCAGGTTTGGAGCACCGACGGAGGTAAGTTCTTACCCCCGCACAAATGGTACGTCCTTGTTTCATATTATTTTAGTATTTATTTTCCAAACTATTGTGTCTATCTGCACTTGAGTTCTCTTTTCGTTTTTCAGGTATCAAGGAATTTTGGATGATGTCGTTTCGACACACGGACGTATCAGGTATAACCTCTAACTTCCCATTTCGGGACCGCCATACTCGGACCCACCGTTTTACACCTCTTCATGGCTAAAATGCTTCTCTGAGGGGGCAATATGTACGTACCCAAAATTGGAGGGTACAACACCGCCGAAACAACGTAACACGTGCCCCAATGATGATACAAGTCTCCTCGCAAGGTGTTCGGGTTCCGGAAAATCTCCCCAAGTATGCGTTAACATCCCGCATGCACCGCTTATCCCCTGCGTCCTTTTTTTTTCTCTTTTTCCCTCTTTTATTTTCCTTTTGCTTTTTAGTTATGAAACCACCGCCTTGACTAGGCGGCGGTCCTGTAACCGCCACCTTGCTCAGGGTGGCGGTCCTTCACGCGTTTTCCAGAATGCTCTTTTAATACAACTCACGTAATTTCAACATTTACCAACTTTTTTTCACCGCCTTTGGCTTGCATTAATGATTTTGGTTCCCTGGAATAGTGTTTTGCCATTGTTTGTAGTTTAAGAGTTCAATTTGGTTTTTACCTTGGGTAAATGCAAATGCTATAAATAGTTGGCTTGTGCTAAAAAAAATGGCCCCTCAAATTTGCCTCTGAATTTCTCATTGCAATAGATTAGTCTTTTGTTTTGTTTAGAATTCTTATTTTAGTTCATTGCATGCTTAGTTAGCATTGTCTTGCTGTTAGGAAGCTAGATATCCATCTTGTGCAAGTGTTTTTGTTATTTCATTCAATCCATTGGAGTAAGATAGTTTGTTTATCAATAGGAAGCCATTAAAGTTGCAGGTTTTGTTCTTCAAACAGGATAGCTTCAGGTTCTGGACGTTTTATGTTGCATGACTCGCAATAGATCCCACTAGGAATTACATAAGCCAAGCTCTGTACTCTTGCGCTATCCCTCTCCTACTCACATTATATTCAGTCTATATTCTAAAGTTGTCCCTTATTCCAATATCTACTTCTGTTGATGCAAGCATTACACACTTTTCTGGATCTACGTGAGCACAAAAGAACGAGGAGATCACACTGAGGGGACAAGATCACACACACCATCGGATTCTCCACTATTCTGCAGAATCCAGGTTCTAGCTTTCAAAGTATCTAAATCAGAAGCATATCAAATAGAGTAGCCAATCATTTCATTTTAGTTAATATTACTTTCGATATTGCCAGGGAAGCTGTGGGGATTGATAGTTTATGAGAGACTATGATTCATTCCTCACTTCTGAGGTAGGATCGAGAGTCTTTTAAATAGATTAGATCAGTTATTTATTTGTTTAGAATAGGTTTACAATTGCACAGGAAAGTAGCTATACTTGGTTACTTTGTTTGTTTTAATTTCTTCATTAGATTAATTGTCAATTTCTAGATATATTAAAATAGTTGCTCTTTCAAATTCATTCAAATAGTTCATCATAAAATACAAAACAAATAGAGAAATTATATATGCTATAGATATACTTCACATAGTTAAATTTCACCTTGCTGCAGTTACATTTACATTGTTGCTTTTGTATGACAATCACGGGACCTAGGGAGCCAAGAGAATACGTATTCGAGCCAATCATGCCCGAACCCAATATTATTACGGCAATAGCTGACATAGATCAGAATCTTAGAATCCAAGTCTTCCAACAACAATAGACTTACAACAGATGAGATCTTAGTTGAGGGGGTTGAACATAGAAGAGGACCAAGCGCATATGTTTTGGTCAAAACAGCCAAACTACATATTACCCTAGGTAAACATCTGTATGACTGTGGAAAGTCTTGAAAGAGAGCAGACATTCGGTTGTGATCCTTTGGTCCCACAGCCAGATGCAGGAGATACTATCACAGACATAGATACTAGTTTAAGAATTCAGGTTGCACGAACACCTGTGAGATACTCTGAGAAAATTGCACAACTATTAGTTCTGAATATAGAGGTTGAGAAAGCATATGATTATTAGATACTAGGGATTAGGGACTGATTCCGCACATGACCATAGCAAGTCCACAACAACCAAGAGTCTACGGTTGTGACCCACAAATCCCACAACCCAACAAACCCATAGGTGAATCAGACATAGATGCTGGCCTACGCACACTAGTATTCAGATCTACTCCGCTTCTGCCCATCATCATCACACAATTATCCTTGTTAGATATAGTAGCTAACGAAGCTAAGGATTTCTTGACTAGACCAGAGAATCACCTGTAAAGTCAACTACATTTACCATCCACTCTATGACCCTATCCGGAAACATACACGAAACTATCCCAGGTCATTTTGCACATATCCCACAATCATTATGTGTTTTGTAGGTAAATATATTCACAACAAACAACAGGGGGATTGGAGACCAACCACATTGGAATGCTAGGTGAATTCAACAAGGGTCACCATGACAACATGTATTTTGTGTATGTGTGTTTGAATTGTTGTTAGGGGGTTTCCCATGGGGGGATCATCTCCAATTGTGACCAAGGGGTTATGTGTTGTCTTTTAATTAGCTTACTTTATTTAATGTTAGTATGTGATTTTTAGCGATGTAATTTATTATATTAATTATTTAGTATTTGGTGTATTTTTTCCCTTTTATCATTAATGGGTTTAAGTGTCTCTTTTATGTAATTAATCTTGTTCTAAACTAATCGTGAATGGGACAAAAGAATTCATTTATTAGACTAGATGGCTCTTGGGTTTTGTGTTGTAAGTTGAGTGCTTGTGATCTTGAGTGTTGTACACTCTACCCCTTCATGGAAATTCGAATTTGGCCTTAAGGGCCAATTTTGAAGGCTTGTGGGACAAGTTAAAATTGTCCCACACCTCTTAAATTGTTATACCAACCCTACCTATGGGTTGGGGGGTCAAAAATAGACCCCATTATGTGTTTTGGGAAGATAAAAGGTAAAATTTTATTGCACTTTCTTTCTTTTAATTAATTTTTTCCTTAGGGGGTGTGGGCTTGGATTGTGTGTGTAAGTAACTTGTCATTCCTCTCACCCACCAATTTATTGTGCATTGGGGTTGAGGTTTGACTTGTGAGGTGGAGTTGAGGATGAGTGATGTGGCATCCTACATGGAGCCACCTCACCCTCCTCTCTCCCTTTTCTATTTATTCAAGTTCTTTTGCTTGTTTGGGGGTTACTTCATTATTTTGTGCTCTTGCATTTTTGGGAGTTAGAGGATTTTGGAGTGCTTGTGGTCTTGGTTGGAGCTTGTTGGTGATTTTTTGGGTTTGAAGGAGCTTGGAGATTGACTCTTGGAACAAGCTCTACTATGGAAAGGTAGGAGCTTTACTTTTTCTTATGTGATTCATTTATTTTTGTGTGTATGTTAGTTTTTGAATGTTTTGGAATGCTTGTTGGGTGCTTGGGTAGATTGCCTAAGTGTGGTGTAGGAGGGGACTATGGGGAGAATTCATGTAGGGAGGCATAAGAGTTTATTTCATGTTTTGGAGGGAGTTTGGGTTGGGTGCCCCACCTTGGACAAGGAATGCTTGCATTTCTTACTTGTTCTTTTATGAGGGAGGCATAAGAGTATGTGGGAGGCATAAGAGGTACTTGAGGGAGGCATAAGAGTGTGTAGGGGTTTTGAGATATGTATTGGAGGTTTTTAAGGTGGGCACCCATTTCCCATTGGGAGGCATAAGTGACCTCCCCATAGGTTCTTGCTCCTTTGGATTTTCATTTATAAGCCTTGTATATTTTGTTGTTTTTCCTTCTTGTGTTTGTAGTTTGAGTTGAATGTGTTTTTTGGAATGGTTGTGAAATACTTGGTTTGTGTTGTGGAAGCTTGTTTTTTGCATGTGTTGGATCCACCTTTCATTGTAATGTGGTTGGGGCTCGGGGGCCAATGAGGAGGATGGCTTCTCCTCCTCATTGGATA
Source organism: Taxus chinensis (assembly GCA_019776745.2). NCBI lineage: Eukaryota > Viridiplantae > Streptophyta > Pinopsida > Cupressales > Taxaceae > Taxus > Taxus chinensis. The sequence goes on along the minus strand of JAHRHJ020003515.1, from coordinate 43,245 downwards.
TTTTGGTTGGGTGGAGAGTGTTGCCTCTCCCCCCATTTTTGTTGTGGATCAAGAAAATCATGAAGGAGCTCTCTTTTTTGGTGATGTGAAGCTTGGAGCTTTTGTTGGAGTCCTTAAGAAATCCTTCTTGTATAAAACCTTCCTTATTGTTATTCCCACTTAAGGTGGAGGAACTTGTAATATTGTATTTCTTTTTAGCTTACATTCTTGTATTTTCCCACTTTAAGTGGAAGACATTGTAATGATCTTGTGAAGAAAAGTTGCATTCAATTATTGGATATGAAAGTTGTATTGTATATTGAAAGAGAGAAAGAAAGATTTATGTTGTAAAGCTAGTCTTGTGAAATAGAAAAGAAAGTTTATTATCTTTATTTGAAGTTTTAGTTGTATTGTGAGAAAATAAGTTCTTTGTTTTAAAAGAAATGAGCTATGCTCAATGGGAAAAGAAAGTTTACTTTCATTGTGAAATTGTATTATTGTAAATGAGAAAGAAGAAATATAGAAGTTGTAAGATGTTAAAAATGTATGCATAGTAAACTTGAATGTAGAGAAAAGTTGTTATAGTTATTTTAAATATATATGTTGTAGTGAAAATGAAAGAGGCAACAAATTTGAAGTATATTGTTATAATATGTTGCATTTTGTAGTAAGAAAAATAACAATGTTAGAAGTAGATTTAGATCCTTTTTACTCTTGGAATTGAAAGAAATTAGTTGAACAAAATGGAAATGATCTTGTAGTAGTTTACTATTATTGGAATAGATAATGCTTTAAAATGAGTAATTTTAACTAAGAAATGAACAGATGGAACTAAATCTTGCAAATGGAAACTTTAGGTGCATAAAATCAAGTTCAGAATGTATTTTAAAACATTTTAGTAACTTTTATTTTTTGAAAAAACTCAGAATTTTAGGTTCTGTTTCTAAGAAACAGGACCGCCGCCCTGTGCAGAGCGGCGGTCTCGTAACCGCCACTCAGGCAAGGCGGCAGTCTCAGAACCACCGCTCCATAAGGTGGCGGTTCATGGTTTGTCACCCAGGTAGGGCGGCGGTCCCAGGACCTCCGCCTTGCTCTGGGCAGGTTCTGTCACTTTCGACAGAAATTCTGGATCCGCGCCTGTGCAAATTTTAACTTGTATAATACTAAATTTTAAGCTTGTAAAATTACCAAGGAACTACCAGCAATCAAATAATGGCTAAATCTTATTGTTTAAAGCAAATAATCTACAAATGGTAATTAAAAGCACTCATTCTCATTTATATTAATGGGGGTAGGGTTTTCCCAAATAGAGAACCCCAAATACAAATAGTTTGAAATAAAACCAGATTGGTAAAGGAAATCCTTTCAATCCTTACATGGGAGAAATTACAATGATAAAACTACAAACTAAACTAATCTAAGCTTGATCTCCTTGTAGAATCCTCCATAGTTCTTCCTCTCTTTCTCTCATGGCTTCCTTTTCTCCAACCTGCAATTTTAAGAAAAGAAAATAGATCAAATGAGGAGAATTGGGTAAGAAAGGTTTTAATAAGAATGCTTAAGGATTTTTAGGGTTAGTTTGGAACCCTAGGATCTAGTGGCCACAATTAGATTGATCTAAGGGTTGAGGATCAACCCTACTTTTGTTTGGTAGGAATATATTTTATTAATGTTTTAAATAAATTTAAAGGTATCTGTAGATGGGTGAATGGGGCCATTTAATTGCCTTGAGGTGAAAAGTTTGTATTAGTTTTTAGTATGTTTTAGGAATTAAATAAAAATTACTTTAAGCTATTAAGAAAATCAAACTAAAATACTTAAGCATGAGGTTAACCATATTAGGATTGAAAATTAACTAAAGAGGAGAAAACCTTTAACCAAGTAACTTAAATTAGGGCACCTCACTAAGTGAATTTTAATTAATCGACCTTAGAGGTAAAGTAATTTTAATATTTTAATCACGTAACTAGACCTGGTCTATCAATTGTAAAGTTGAGATTATTGGTTTAAATTAATTTAATGTACCCTAGGGGTTGACACCCTGTAACCTTTTAGCTTGTAACAAAAAAAAATTAGTCACAATTTTTGGGATAAGTGTTAGGTTTTAAAGTTTTCCTAGAACATCATTTTTTTGGGGTTACACTTGGTATCAGAGCCATGGGTTCAAATCTTGGACCCTTGGGCACACTAGAAAACATGAGACATGAACATTTAACCTAGCACAAAATTTTTCTTTTAAACCTAGAAAACCACACTGTCTGATAATTGTATAATTTAGAAAACATAGAAAACTGAAACAAGACCTAAAATGATGAACTAACTCTCACCTTGGTTTGTGCAGGAGGCACAGACCAGACAAGGGGTCCTTTCACATAGACCTAGATATACCACCTCCAGAGCAGGTGGTAGCGGCCATTCTACCTCAGATTTTACAGACGCTTCAGGACGTCAATGCCACTATACGCAGAGGGTCCTTGGGAGGACGACTTGCTAGACATGATATGGAGCCATCAGTGGAGGCTCATGCATCTCCTCAACATAGCGAGGAGTATAGGGCAAAGAACTTCCATGTGGAGTCAGCTAGGGCAGAGTCACCATAGAGAGGGCATGGAGACAGGATTTCAGGACATAGGGACAGATCTCAGAGCCCTAGACAGAGGGAGGAGCATGCAGAGAGACCTAGGGGTCATCAGATCGTCACTTGCAGACCATATCAGGGAGATCCTGAAGCTATGACCATCTCACTATTCTGGAGATACAAGTGGGTTTCAGGTAGAGGCCTGGTTGGTGAGCTTGAGCGGATGCTTCAAGCTCTGCCCTTGTACTAGCAACATGAAAGCTCATGTTGTGATCCATCTTCTGAGGGATGGAGCAGGAGTCTGGTGGAGGACCGAGGAGTAGAAGCTCCATGTTGACTCAGAGATAGTTACCTGGGAGCTATTTGAGGAGCATTTTAGGAGCAGGTATTTTCCCAGGAGGTTTATTCAGTAGTGGATAGATGAGTTTCATGACCTCCATCAGGCATCTATGATTGTAGCTGAGTATGAGAGTCGATTTCTGGACCTACTCCAATATGTCAACTATATGCAGGATGAGCAGGTATGGATTCACAGGTTCATCAGGGGCCTGAACTTGGATTTGGGTGGTGCGGTGTGCATTCACTGCCCATAGACATTAGCAGAGGCCATGGAGAAGGCCTATATTATAGAGGAGACATGGGGGAAGACACAACAGGCTAGAGACAGAGTTCGGAGCCACATCCAATAGATGTAGGATATCAGATCGAGGGGGTCAGTTCCTCCTCCTCATGGTGGACAGGGTTCAGGATAGTCTTCATTCAGGCCACCACAGCATCCACCTTAGCAGCAGTAGCAGCAGACCCGCCCACCTTACAGACCTCCTCAGAGATTTGACACACAGAGGGGGTAGAGTATGGGGCCTCCTCCTAGGGGTCCCATCAGGACACAGGGTGCACCGAGAGCTCAGTCAGTAGGAGCTCATCAGTAGAGACCTCAACAGTCCATAGCCAGGTCATCAGGATCCACAACACAGACCTCTAGAGTACTGGCTAGAGCTGCATCCCACTGGAGAGGACCAAGAAGTTGTTATGGTTGTGGCGTTGCTGGACATCATTGGAGAGAGTGCCCACAGAACCCTAGTAACAAGGGTAAGACACAGATCTCAGAGCCTACTATTGGAGACATGGGATGGAGCCATCAGATCTATGCAGCAGTCGAGAACCACCAGGTTGAGCACCAGAGTACCATGATAGAGACAACAGGTAGTATTGGTGGTATTTCCACCTCTATATTGTTTGATTCTGGTTCATCTGATTCTTTTATTGCACCATCCTTAGTAGAGCATTGTAGGCTGGTGGCAGTTAGGTAGGGTCATAGTTGGGATGTTGAGATGGCTTCTGGAGCCAAAATTTCTGTAGACTCCTTAGTTAAGGAGTGTGTAGTGGATTTGGGACCCTTCACCACTACCTCAGATCTTCGTATCCTTCCATTGGGTTCATATGGAGTCATCTTGGGCATGGACTGGTTGTCTACACATAGAGCTAGAGTGGACTGTTACCATAAGACTATTGCTTGTACAGATGATCTAGGAGTTGAGTCAGTGATAGCGGGAGTTAGGAGGCCCATTTCCATTCACACCATCTCCACTATGCAGCTTAAGCGGTGTGTGCGATGAGGTTGTCAGATGTATGCTGTTACGGTTAGTGACAGATCTGAGGATGAGTCTAGTGGACCATCCCTTGATGACCATCACATTTTGAGAGAGTTTGTTGATGTTTTTCTAGGGGAGCTACCAGGGTTACCTCCCCCACGTGAGATAGATTTCCACATAGATCTGGTTCCGGGCGTAGAGCCTATCTCACGAGCACCTTATCGGATGACTACCCCTGAGCTCTGTGAGCTCAAGTTGCAGCTTGAGGGCCTTCTGGAGAAAGGCCTAATCCATCCTAGTGTATCCCCTTGGGGTGCACCAGTGATTTTTGTGAAGAAGAAGGATGGATCTCTGCGGTTGTGTATTGATTACCGCCAGCTGAACAAAGTAACGATCAAGAATCGTTACCCCCTTCCATGCATTGATGATTTATTTGATCAGATGAAGGGGGCCACAATTTTTTCCAAGATAGATCTTAAGTCAGGGTATCATCAGCTGAGGATCATGGAGGTAGATATTCATAAGACCACCTTCCGTATGAGATATGGCCACTACGAGTTCACAGTGGTACCTTTTGGTCTGACGAATGCCCCCACAGTGTTCATGAGCTTGATGAATGGGGTATTCAGGAAATTTTTGGATCACTTCATGCTCATCTTCCTTGATGACATTCTGATTTACTCACGTACACGTGAGGAGCATGAGGAGCACCTTCACCAGGTTCTTCAGTGTCTTCATGAGCAACATCTTTACGGGAACCTGGAGAAGTGTGCATTCTTTCAGACAGAGGTGTAGTATTTGGGCCACATCATTTCTGGGGAAGGTATCACAGTCGATCCTTCCAAGATTCGAGCTATCATGGATTGGCCAGCACCCACTAGTGTGACTGAGGTGCGCAACTTCATGGGTTTGGCAGGATATTACAGGAGATTTGTTCAGGACTTTTCTCAGATTGTGCACCCCATCACTTCCCTTCAGCGGAAAGGGAAGAAGTTTGTTTGGTCAGATAGATGTGAGCAGGCCTTCAGGACACTGAAGGAATGCCTCACAACAATGCCTATTCTTGTAGTGCCAGATCCTCAGGGTGAGTTCTACATTTGCACAGATGCTTCTTTGGCAGGACTTGGAGGTGTGTTGATGCAGGAGGGAAGAGTAGTTGCTTTTGAGTCTCACAAACTCAAGGATTATGAGCTCAATTATCTGACTCATGATCTTGAGCTTGCAGTAGTTGTGCATGCCTTGGTGTGGTGGAGACACTTCCTTCTTGGCCAGAGATTTACACTCAGGACTGATCACTTGAGTCTTCACCACCTCTTCACGCAGCCCAATCTCAACGCTCGTCAGCGGCATTGGATGGAGTTGCTTTGTGAGTATGATATGGAGATAGAGCATGTGAAGGGGAAGGAGAATGTGGTTGTAGATGCCTTGAGTAGATGGAGACATGTGGCTATGGCTACTTCAGTGGGTACAGATTTGCGGAGCAGGATTTTGCAGCAGCTTCCTCATGACAGTTTCTACCTTGCAGCCAGAGTAGAGATTGAGTCTCAGAGACCCCTTGAGGGGAGATTTGATGGATTTTCATTAGAGGAAGATGGTCTTCTCAGACACAGAGGTCAGATATATGTTCCTAGAGATGGAGGCTTGAGACAGGACATTTTGACAGAGGCTCATCATGCACCTTATTCAGCCCATCCCGGGGTGAAGAAGATGCACATAACTTTGAGACATTTGTACCATTGGAGAGGACTTCGGAGAGACATGGCTCATTTTGTGTCATGTTGTTTAGAGTGTCAGAGGGTGAAAGGTCAAGCATCAACATCCAGCTGGCCTTCTCTTTCCTCATGCCATACCGGAGTGGAAATGGGACACCATTTCCATGGACTTCATTGTTGGGTTACCGACGTCGAGATACCACCACGACGCCATCATGGTCATGGTGGATAAATTGATGAAAGTGGCTCATTTTTCTCCAGTGAAGACCACCTACACAGCTAGTGCAGTGGCACGAGTATATCTTGATGAGATTGTCAGATTACACAGGATTCCATGGAAGATCATTTGTGACCACGATCCTTTGTACACTTCCCACTTCTGGACCACCATGTAGCATGCTCTCGGGATGAGGATCAATTTCAGCACAACATATCACCCTGAGACAGATGGACAGACTGAGCGGGTGAATCAGATCTTAGAGGACATGCTTAGGATGTACATTATGGATCATCAGTCGAGATGGGAGGAGTATTTGTACTTGGTGGAGTTTTCCTACAATAATAGTTTCCAGAGTTCGATAGGCATGGCTCCTTTTCAGGAACTATATGGTAGGGAGTGCAGGACACCTCTGAGTTGGGACAGGTTAGAGGACAGGGTTTCTCTTGGGCCAGCCTTATTGCAGGACATGGAGCAATAGGTTGTTATGATCAGGTAGAGATTGCAGGAGGCACAAGACAGGCAGAAGAAGTATGTGGATCAGCATAGGACAGATCATAGTTATGAGGTGGGCACGAAGGTGTTTCTTCATGTCAGACCACATAAGATCCCTATCCATTATGGAAAAGGTTCTAAGCTTGCTCCTAGGTTTGTGGGTCCCTTTGAGATCTTGGAGCGCATCGGTCCCTTGGCCTATCATCTAGCATTGCCACCTAGCTTGTCTCACGTCCATGATGTGTTTCATGTTTATGTGCTTAGGAGATATATTTCTGATCCTTCTCACGTATTAGATTGGACCACATTGCAGGTGCAGGATCAGGGGTAGGTGATGGTGGAGCCCATCTGCATTATAGAGCATAGGACCCTGGGCCTTCGAGGTAGAGAGATTGACCAGGTTCAGGTCCAGTGGGACAGGTATGACAAGACTGCTGCTACATGGGAGGATGCTACATTGCTACGAGTTCAGTTTCCACACCTGTTCCAGTGACTTCCAGGAGGAAGTCGAGTCTAAGGGGAGGGGGATGTAGTGCCCACTTCCCTTCGACATTTTTTTATTATTGATTTCGATACTATTGACTATACTTATGGATATTATTGTAGCTTTTTGATTTAGCATGATGTGAGATGTTAGAGATACTGAGACTATTGTTGATTTCGATTCATAGTATGATGTGTGTGGATTTTAGAGACATTTTGATATTGATGATGATATGCTATTGACATGGTTATATATATTTCTGACATGCGATATTTTTGTCACACTGAGTAGGCCTTGATAATTGAACTAATGTTGTGATCATTTTGACATGGATGAAATGTAGAATAGAGATGTTGTTAGAAATTGTAAATGATATCGTAATTTCCTAGATGATGATTTGATTCATATGTAGATGATTGTGGATTTATATTACATATTTTATCTTGGATGTTTTGATGCGGCCACGAGGCCGAAGGAGGTATTATGTGTTTTGCAGGTAAATATATTCACAACAAACAATGGGGGGATTGGAGACCAACCACATTGGAATGCTAGGTGAATTCAACAAGGGTCACCATGGCAACATGTATTTTTGTGTATGTGTGTTTGAATTGTTGTTAGGGGGTTCCCATGGGGGGATCACCTCCAATTGTGACCAAGGGGTTATGTGTTGTCTTTTATTTAGTTTCCTTTATTTAATGTTAGTATGTGATTTTTAGTGATGTAATTCATTGTTTTAATTATTTAGAATTTTGTATTTATTTCCCCTTTATCTTAATGGGTTTAAGTGTCTCTTTTATGTAATTAATATTTTTATAAACTGATCATGTATGGACCAAAATTTTCATTTATTAGACTAGATGGCTCTTGGATTTTGTGTTGTAAGTTGAGTGCTTGGGATCTTGAGTGTTGTACACTCTACCCCTTCATGGAAATTCGAATTTGGCCTTAAGGGCCAATTTTGGAGGCTTGTGGGACAAGTCAAACTTGTCCCACACCTCTTAAATTGCTATGCCAACCCTACCTATGGGTTGGGGGGTCAAAAATAGACCCCATTATGTGTTTTGGGAAGATAAAAAGGTAAAATTTTATTGCACTTTCTTTCTTGTAATTAATTTTGTCCTTAGGGGGTGTGGGCTTGGATTGTGTGTGTAAGTAACTTGTCATTCCTCTCACCCACCAATTTATGGTGCATTGGGGTTGAGGTTTGACTTGTGAGGTGGAGTTGAGGATGAGTGATGTGGCATCCTACATGGAGCCACCTCACCCTCCTCTCTCCCTTTTCTATTTATTCAAGTTCTTTTGCTTGTTTGGGGGTTACTTCATTATTTTGTGCTCTTGCATTTTTTGGAGTTAGAGGATTTTGGAGTGCTTGTGGTCTTTGTTGGAGCTTGTTGGTGATTTTTTGGGTTGAAGAAGCTTGGAGATTGACTCTTGGAACAAGCTCTACCATGGAAAGGTAGGAGCTTTACTCTTGCTTAATGTTCTTCTTTTATTTTGTGTGTGTTAATTGTTTTGAATGCTTGTTGGGTGCTTGGGTAGATTTCCTAAGTGTGGTGTAGGAGGGGACTATGGGGAGAATTCATGTAGGGAGGCATAAGAGTTTATTTCATGTTTTGGAGGGAGTTTGGGTTGGGTGCCCCACCTTGGACAAGGAATGCTTGCATTTCTTACTTGTTTGTTTTATGAGGGAGGCATAAGAGAATGAGGGAGGAATAAGAGTATGTGGGAGGCATAAGAGGTACTTGAGGGAGGCATAAGAGTGTGTAGGGGTTTTGAGATATGTATTGGAGGTTTTTAAGGTGGGCACCCATTTCCCATTGGGAGGCATAAGTGACCTCCCCATAGGTTCTTGCTCCTTTGGCTTTTCATTTTTAAGCCTTGTATATTTTGTTGTTTTCCTTCTTGTGTTTGTAGTTGAGTTGAATGTGCTTTGGAATGGTTGTGAAATACTTGGTTTTGTGTTGTGGAAGCTTGTTTGTTTCCATGTGTTGGATCCACCTTTCATTGCAATGTGGTTGGGGCTCGGGGGCCAATGAGGAGGATGGCTTCTCCTCCTCATTGGATATTTTGGTTGGGTGGAGAGTGTTGCCTCTCCCCCCATTTTTGTTGTGGATCAAGAAAATCATGAAGGAGCTCTCTTGTTGGTGATGTGAAGCTTGGAGCTTTTGTTGGAGTCCTTAAGAAATCCTCCTTGTGACAAAACCTTCTTATTGTTATTCCCACTTAAGGTGGAGGAACTTGTAATATTGTATTTCTTTTTAGCTTACATTCTTGTATAATTTCCCACTTTAAGTGGAAGACATTGTAATAATCTTGTGAAGAAAATTTGCATTCAATTATTGGATATGAAAGTTGTATTGTATATTGAAAAAGAGAAAGAAAGATTTGTGTTGTAAAGCTAGTCTTGTGAAATAGAAAAGAAAGTTATTAACTTTATTTGAAGTTTTAGTTGTATTGTGAGAAAAGAAGTTCTTTGTTTTAAAATTGAGCTATGCTCAATGGGAAAAGAAAGTTTACTTTCATTGTGAAATTGTATTATTGTAAAAGAGAAAGAAGAAATATAGAAGTTGTAAGATGTTAAAAATGTATGCATAGTAAACTTGAATGTAGAACAAAGTTGTTATAGTTATTTTGAATATATAAGTTATAGTGAAAATGGAAGGAGACAACAAATATATTGTTATATTGGGATATGTTGCATTTTGTAGTAAGAAAAAAACAATGTTAGAAGTAGATTTAGATCCTTTTTACTCTTGGAATTGAAAGAAATTAGTTGAACAAAATGGAAAATGATCTTGTAGTAGTTGTTGTTTATTGGAATAGAAAATGCTTTAAAATGAGTAATTTTTAACTAAGAAATGAATAAATGGAACTAAATCTTACAACTGGAAACTTTAGGCATATATATATAAAATCAAGTTCAGAATGTATTTTAGAACATTTTAGTAACTTTTTTTTTTTGAGAAATCTCAGAATTTTAGGTTCTATTTTTCTAAGAAACAGGACCGCTACCCCCTATGTAGAGCGGCGGTCTCGTAACTGCCACTCAGGCAAGGCGGCAGTCTCAGAACTACCACTCCGTAAAGCGGCGGTTCATGGTTTGTCACCCAGGTAGGGCGGTGGTCCTAGGACCATCGGCCTGCTCTGGGTGGCTATTCTGTCACTTCCGACAAAAATTCTCAGATCCACGCCTGTGCAAACTTTAACTTGTCTAATTAAAAGTTTTAAGCTTGTAAAATTACCTAAGGAACTACCAGCAATCAAATAATGGCTAAATCTTATTGTTTAAAGAAAATAAATCCTAAAAATGGTAAATTAAAACACTCAATCTCATTTATATTAATGGGGTAGGGTTTTCCCCAAATAGAGAACCCCAAATACAAATAGCGTTGAAATAAAACTAGATTGGTAAAGGAAATCCTTTCAATCCTTACATGGGAGAAATTACAATGATAAAACTAAAAACTAAACTAATCTAAGCTTGATCTCCTTGTAGAATCCTCCTTAGTTCTTCCTCTCTTGCTCCCATGGCTTCCTTTCTCCAACCTGCAAATTTTAAAAAAGAGAAAAATAGACCAAATGAGGAGAATAGGGTAAAGAAAGGTTTTAATAAGAATTTATAAGGATTTTTAGGGTTAGTTTGGAACCCTAGGATCTAGTGGCCACAATTGATTTGATCTAAGGGTGGAGGATCAACCCTACTTTTGTTTGGTAGGAATGTTTTTTTTAAATATTTAAATAAAATCCTTAAGGGTATGTGTAGATGGGTGAATGGGGCCATTTAATTGCCTTGGGGTGCAAAGTCTTTATTAGTTCTTAGTATGTTTTAGGAAATTTTAATAAAAAGGACTTTAAGCTATTAGGATAATGAAACTAAATAATTAAGCATGAAGTTAACCATTTTGGGATTGAACATTAACTAAAGAGGAGAAAACACTTAACCAAGTAAATTAAATTAGGGCACCTTACTAAGTGACTTTTAATTAATCGACCTTAGAGGTAAAGTAATTTTAATATTTAATCATTTAACTAGACCTGGTCTATCATTTGTAAAGTTGAGAGTATTGGTGTAAATTAATTTGATGTACCCTAGGGGTTAACACCCTTGTAACCTTTTTTCTTAAACTATAAAAAAAAAATTAGTTGCAATTTTCGGGATAAGTGTTAGGTTATATACTAGTGTTGTGTATATACTAGTGTCTATATATATATATATATTAAACAAATCTAAATGCAATTTTATATAGTTTCAATGTTGTTTATATAGTTTATTAACACATAGGTAGTTTATATAGTTTTAATGTATTTAACTAGGTGAGAAAATTGGCTAATATCCTTAGCAACAAAATGTAAAAATTGATTATAAAATCTACTCGGTACTTTCATTCAAACTTAGATATAGAAAACATACTTGAAATAATTCCCTTTTTTTTCTCTGTTGTTTTTTACATATGATAATTTGAAATAAAATGAAATCATATAAATTCAATGAACTCCTTCAATTTCTTCCTTTCAAATCTAACTTTCCAACTTCGAAAAATGGGAAATAAATAACACACCTTCCATATAAACTATCATTCCTTATATTGAATGCATTTAACAACCTTTCCAATAAAAAATCAGATTTAAACGAAACTTCTTTTCCCAAAAAAATAAAACTTGGAATATCTCCATTGAACTACAACATTACCCATTAGAAAATGAAATTTACAATAACATTCTTTTAGGATATAAGAATTACAACCTACAACTATACACAAGACTTGATTTCCATGTCTTCACCCAGATTCATATTTTCAGCTTTGCACTCCTTAAACTATTCAAGTCTTGAATCACAAAAAAAAGAAAGGGAACTGGGTGACCCTCTCTGGCCAACCTATAATCCAGTAAGGGGAGAAGCCATCCTCCTTATTAACCCCCGAGCCCCAAACAAGAAACAATGAGGTGTGTAATGCAACTTTGACAACTTTCACAAAATGGCTTCCACAAAACATACATGCAGAATATGCAACACATCCAAATAAACACACTCAACAATATTTGTATTTTGTACAACAAAAGGAACAAGGAATATGGGAACCACCTCCTTTTACCACCCAAGGGAAATAGGAGTTCCACTCAAAATCCTCCATGTGCACAATACAAACATTCAAATACATTTTTATCTCTCCCCTTACAAATATGAAAACATATGTGCATGTTTTCCTTTTTACTCCCCACAGGTGGAAATCCTAATCACACTCCCTCCACAATTCATGTCTCAAAATTCTATTTTCACTCTCTAATGGTCCCATACTTCCATATTTGACACCAGTATGAAGGAAAGCTGCACAAATGCAATAGATCACATTCAAAACACTCATACATTATTCAAACAAGCACAAATTTTACATCTAAATGCATAAATAAAAGAATGACAAAAAGTGGAGATCTGATCTCTCCATTAAGCTTCCAAATCATTTACTCAATAAGCTTTAACTCCTTCACACCAAACAAAATCCCTAAATGCAACTCCAACAATCTCCAAGCATGCAACCCAAGACCCAATTTCTAAAAGTGCAAGAAAAGAAAATAAGGTAAGTAGCACACAATCCTAAAAATCCATTCAATAAATAGAAAAGGGAGGTGAGGATGATGAGGTGGCTCCATGTAGGATGCCACTTCATCATCCCTCCATTCCAACCCATAAGTCAACACACCAACCCAATGCAATAAATGAACATGTAAGACTTAAAACATGCACTCCATGCTTATCAAGGACACATTAAATGTGGTAAGTAGAAAAGTGCAATTATTTACCCTTTTACATTTAAAAATGCATTAAAATGGTTCAAATAATCCCCATATTTCATAAGTATGGTGGGTAGAATGGCTTGAGATGTGAGGGACAAGGTTAACTTGTCCCACAAGTCTCAAAAAGTGGTCTATAGGGACAAAATCGAGTTTGGGAAGAAAAGAAGAGTATGCATCACCTAAATGCAATTTTAATTCATTCCCAATTAAGAACAAATCGAGGACTATCTACTCTATTTATTACCCAAATGTAATATCTTCCTTTTAGTTTAAATTTAAGTTAAATTAGCTAATTAAGACACATTAACAATTGCTAATAAGGTAACTAGATTTCCCAATTAATTAAATACATGAACCACAAAATAAAACACACAAAATAAAAAATAAAGGAGAAACTTATACCCCATGCCCACAAACATGAGGTCACACCCCCATGGGAGACCTCCCAACTAAGCATGCAATTACACATCATAAACATTAGACACAAGTTGTCAAATTTGGCCTTATTGCAAAATACCCAATATTATTCTATGGTTGGTCCCCTATCATGTTTTGGTGTTTAATGATATAATTTTCTTGTAATAAAAAACAATAATACCTTTCTGGCCTCAAGGTTGTATCAATATGTTAGGGAAATTAAAGCATATAAGACATCCATCATAAAATCCTCCGCATACATCAACCAATACAAAACACACATATATCTATCATCCATCAACATAAATGGGATTATGATGCCATTAAAAAGAGAAGGAAATTCATGGATTATTTCAAATTAATTGAAATCACTGGTAACACTTCAATGATATAAATCTAGTAAATAATGCACACACATCAATAATTCAATTCACATTCTGCAATAATCAGGAAATTAGTTATATATTTTGTGAATCCTAACTACTAGATCCACTTAACAACATATTAAGGAGATCCCTAAATAAATTCATATTGTCATAAAAAATAACAAAATAATGCATAAAATTGTATGGTTAATACCTTGTTAGAGTAGGTATTTACCTTAGCTCATGTTCACCTAGGTACTTTATTTACCTTTATTGTATTTATCCTCACCCACTTATGTGTGTGGATATTTCTTTTATCTTATTTAGATATTAGGAGATATTATCTAGTTGTTAGGTATAGTTATTTCTTTGATCTATGGTATTGACTAGATCCTTGATGTCTAGTTCTCTCCTAAATCTATGGTCTTGACTAGTTCTTTGATGACTAGTTATTTCCTTGATTTATGGCTTGATCTACGACCTTGACTGGTTCTTAGATTGTTATTCCTTGCCTATTTAAGCAAGGCATTCTCATTGTATTGCATTGAGTTCCATAATAATATATGATATTGTTCTCATTTGTTTGCAAAGGTTTTATGTAAAGCTATTCTGGTGAATTACTTTCATCTTATTGATCATGGTGTTTGATTAGCATCTGTGTTCTTGGCTTGGTACGATATGGTTATCGTTCCTTTTATGGTATCAGAGCAGGAGATTGTTATTGACATCCGTCTGTAAGTTTTATTTTGCAAATAAATTATTTGCGTATTCATATATTTGGATTTCGTCGTATTTTGTTTTTGCATGCATTTTTATGCAAAACAGAGGCTTACATTGGATCAAGAAGGTGCGAAAACCCTAAGATCTACTGTAAGCCTAATTTTTGGATTGTCGGTTTTCTGTAAAGCACACCAATCTAGGGTCCAATTTCAGAAAATTCGGGGATTATTTTTTGGGTCTATTGTTTTCAAGATCTACACAGGTCAATTTTCTGTTGCATATTTGTCGCGTAGGAAGGTTGTCGGATTTTTTCCTTTTTTAGCAATCCACAGATGTTGTGCACGTGTTTACATTTCAGGCAAATCTAGGTTGCTATGTAATTTTTACCAGAAGTAGTTGGATGTGACTTTCTCAAAAACGCGACGTAGTAAGTTGTGCAAACACCCATTAAAATCCTTATCCCTTGGTCATATGGTATGGTCCTATGAGGGCTTAAAGCTTGTGATTCCTACTAGTAGTGCTTAACTTCAGCCCCCTTTAATTTTATTTGTGTGGTGAAGGCAACAACAATTTATTTTGTTTTAGTGGCAACTAAAATAAATAACAGAGCAAAATATTAAAAAGCTTGTAACTTTTGATCGGTAACTCGATTTTGAGTGCCATTTTTTGTAAAAGTGCTTGTTTTTTCATGCTCTTTCCATTGGAGTTATTTATTTTTAGACTTGCACTATAATTATAAAGTGCCAAATATGGAGGAGTGTTGTAATCAATTGTGGACGCAATTTCGGCTGAGCCCGACGTCCTAAAATTTTGGGAGTTGCATTTTGTATCTATCATGGATTCTGAGAATGATATGCTTTTCTCTGAAGTATGTGGACTTCAAGAGGATATTGTAAAATTTGTGGAAGAAAATAGATCGCTCAAGAAGTGAAATTCTCTTCTACAATCACTCATTCATGATAAGGATACAATAATACACTCCCTGCAGAACAAAATTGCTAGCCTACAACATCACCATCATATTGTGGACAACCATATCCATGCTCCTAGTCCACTTGCAGTTATTGCTCCTGTACCCACTGACATTGATCTGTCAGTCTTTGAGACTGTTCCTGCTCTTGATGTTCATACACCTATGAAGCTTGTTACTGCATGCTCTTCCACATCTGTGCCTATTACAGTACCACATGTTGTGTATCCTACTTCTGCTCAGTTGCATGGATTTTTTGAAGAAGCATACCACTGCATTCAGTTCTCGCATGCTCCGTTCTATGGGTCTCACTAGCGGAGTCATTGACAGACATTCACAAGGTATTGTTTCCTCTATTCCACATGTTAAGTGGAATTCTCGTCATGACATTGGTTTTCGAGTAGATACTTCATTGGGATCACACATTGACAGAAATCCTTTTTTTGTTTGCTCGACTCTTTCTGAGGATCATGAGCAACACATGAGTTCTACACCTTCACTCAAGCTTGAGAAACTTGAGATTTTAGCTATCAGACATGATCAACCTGACACACATTCTGATATTCTTTTGCATGCACCCATTGTGCATTTTGCACCAAGTCATATGCAGGCATCTTCTTCATCCATCCGTGTTGATTTGGGGTGGATATCTGATCACTCATGGTGACGACATAGGCATTCGTTGAGAGGACTCTACAGGCGTGGCTCCTCCACCATTTGGCCTCTTGCTCCACTTTCTATATCTTATGCATTGTGATGCTTCTTGTTTTGAGTATTTTTCTTTAGCAGGTGTAGTGTATCTCTCTTGTTTGTTGAGAGATTTTGTATCTGTATTTTTGACACTTTTGGCATGTTGACAGTCTCTCTTGTGGGGGAGCTATTCTGGTGGAGCCCAGTGTTAGTTTGTTAGTGTTTGAGTAGTTATTTTGACAACTCATACAGATTTGTAGCGCCACTCCACCCATTCAGCAGTATGGGAGGGTGTGGTGTTGATCCTGCTTCTTCGGGTTTCGTGTCCTTGCCTTGTTACCTTAGCTTTTCTTGGATCGTGACACTCTGGAGTTTGTTTCCTTACCATGTTGCTTGGTTATTGTTCTTGGATTGTGGCACACTTATTTGCAGCAATTGATCAAATTATGTTTGGTGTTTTTTTTGCACTTTCGACATCACTCCGTTGACAGTCTCCTTGTATGGAGCTATTCTGGTGAAACCCAGTGTCAGTTGTTTTTGAGTTTTGTGATTGAGCAGTGGATTCAGACCACAGTGCACACCAAAATTCTTTAGCATTGTACGAGTTTTTTGAGCCGAGCTTCTTGGGATGCCTTGGAGCAGGTCTTTACTCTCTTTATTTTGTTGTTATTGGTTTTGGGTACCTTGTGGTGTCCCTTTTTTCCTAGTTATTATACATGAGTACCTCATCAGGCCTAGTTGCCGGGACTCATAATGTGGACATGCCACTTCTATTTTTGGCCTCTATCTTCACTTGAGGGGGGGTGCTAGAGTAGGTATTTACCTTAGCTCATGTTCACCTAGGTACTTTATTTACCTTTATTATATTTATCCTCACCCACTTATGTGTGTGGATATTTCTTTTATCTTATTTAGATATTAGGAGATATTATCTAGTTGTTAGGTATAGTTCTTTCCTTGATTCTTTCCTTGATCTATGGTATTGACTAGATCCTTGATGTCTAGTTCTCTCCTAAATCTATGGTCTTGACTAGTTCTTTGATGACTAGTTATTTCCTTGATTTATGGCTTGATCTATGACCTTGACTGGTTCTTAGATTGTTATTCCTTGCCTATTTAAGCAAGGCCCATTCTCATTGTATTGCATTGAGTTCCATAATAATATATGATATTGCTACTCATTTGTTTGCAAAGGTTTTATGTAAAGTTATTCTGGTGAATTACTTTCATCTTATTGATCATGGTGTTTGATTAGCATCTGTGTTCTTGGCTTGGTACGATCTGGTTATCATTCCTTTTAGTTTAATTTACGAATATTTTTCACTCTTCTTCCATTGCCTCAAAGTAAATAAAAATAGTAAATGGAGATAGAGCTCCCATTCTTCCTATTGAAGTATTAAATACTTCAAGTATATTTCATTTATTCCTCTTAATCCAAATTAGAGTGAAAATATAATTCAAACAATCATGCACAAGAGATATGGCCTAAAGACATCATTCTCTCAAAGTAAAAATAAATCTTCATGGAGAAACATAATACATCAAAGTATTCCAATATGTAATGAATATTGAGAATGGGAGGCCTCCCATTCTCCTTGTATGAGTGAAAACTTATGTTATGGTGGTTGATAATGTGATAATGAGGCCCTCTTTCGGATTTCCTCTCGTCATCCCTGGATTAAACAATGTGTAAGCAAGATGAGATATGTATTTCATTGAATCTCCCTAAAAGTGAATCATTCTTAAAAATGGTATTGATAACAATGCAAGTTCTCTCATTATCCCTTGAAGTATAAAAGTAATCAACATGGAGAATGGAATGTCTCTCATTTTATTCAAACACATGAATAACAATGTAAGACCTCTTATTATCCCTCAAATTTTAATGAATAATTTAAATTCACAAAGAATATCTTGAAATCCCATTGTCCTTGAAAGATTGAATATTTCATTAAAATTAATAGTGGTCAAAACCTCTCATTTGAAGGCATCTTATTATCTCTCAAAGTAAATTCAATGAATCAAAAATTTAGAATGGTAGCCCTCCATATATTTCTCACCTAGAAGTAATAAATTATTTAAAATTATAGTGTATTGCCTTTCATTCAAACTTAACCATAGTGAAAAAATAGTTCAAACAATCATTCACCAGAGATAAATAAAAAGACATAATTATCTCAAATTAAACAAAAATCTACAATAGTGAATTTGACACATAAACCCTCAAAGTAAAAAAATTAATATTTAGATATAGTAGGCCTTGGATTCATTTCCTAAATTTTTCACTAAATTATTAAAAGGGATATAGAGGCCTATTGTGAAGGACTTGTATTTTCAGAGTAAATAAAGTCATAATCAATATGGAGATTGGGATGCCTTTGAATTCTTTGTAAAAAGTCTATCCATTCTTAAAAAGGATATTCAAAATAGTGTTATTTGGTTTGTATCGCATTAAAAAGCTCAGAGTATAAAAATTTAATCAAGCCAAGGTCACAAAGAATAAGTGTTGTAGGTATCGCATTATTTCGTAGGGGAGACTGTTAGCTTTGGTATAAATATTGAGATTTTTCAGTGAATAGAATATCATAAATATCATGTCCTTATTAATCATTTTTTACTAACATAGTACGTCTTTAAAATTTCTTTTGCATGAATGTTTATATCATACATTTAAGACTAAATGAATTTTGTTTCACTTGTTAGAATGTGATCCCATCTTGATTTATGTGAATCCCACAAGTGGTGATGATTATATAATATTCAAACAAAAATATTTGTATTTTTCGAGTTAAATATTTTTGTATGAAACTATGCATGCTTACATCAAAATATGTCAATGTTATGTTTTCATTATGTTTTCAACCAACCATCAATGAAAAAATCATAAAAAATAAAATATTTCTAAAGTTTTTTCCTTTATCCACAATTTTTTCACAATTTCTTTGTGGATAGGTATACAAAATTGTGAATCCAAATTTGTGGATATCCACCCACAATAAAATTGTGAAAATGAAAAATTGTAGAACTTTTCACAATTTTAAAGTTGTTGAAAGAGTCACAAATATAAAATTGTGAGACTTTTCACAAATTTGATATTGTAGAAATCGCCACAAATTTAAATGATTGTAAGCAATTTATAATTTTTTCTACTTGAGATTAAAGCTTTACAATTTTAATCCCTAAAAATATATTTGTAAAAATTAACAATTAATCTAGATTATATAGATTTTTTAATGTAGAAAACAAGATTATATTTAAAATTAATAGTGTACTAAATTTTAATGTATAAATTAAAATAATTCTATATTTAATTTTTTATATTTCTAAAAACTATTCTAAAAATTATATTTATGATATTTATTTGAGTAAGAACTATAACAAAATATATTGTAAAAAAAAATATGAAACTAATTTTAAATAAAAATAACCAATAAAACATTAAAAAATAAAGTTTCAATTTAATAAAATTTAAATGAAATTGATAAGTTGAACAAAATCATAACCTTACACTATTAATAAAAATCTTGAATGTGAATAAGTAAAAACTACTACTTATTATTATTTAAAACCTTACCAAAAAATAAATAAATAAATGGTTATCCAAAATGTTATAACTTATAATACAAAATCTTAAATCTCTCCCATCTCTCCTTCAATCCATTCTTTTTCTGACTCATCTTGTAATTCTTTCATTAGAGCCATAAATTTGTTTTCCAAGAGATTGAATGAATCATATCAAACCGATACTTGTCACCTAGGATGATTTTTTTTTCCTAGCAATTTTGCCAAATCAACAATACAATAAACTAAATAAGCTTCCCACATAAGATGCATTTTTACAATTATTGTCAAAGTAATTTCACCATAGCCCTGTTGAATATTGTCAAATTATAGAAAATAAACCTATGCCTATATCTGAAACAAGATTTTGAAGAATCCCAGTTAAACTATCAAGAACATTTTTTCCTCATTTTATCTGTGAATTGGGTCTGGAAAGATGGATATTTTAGATCTTTATATGTACAAATCCATCTATATTATTAGATTTACATCTAAATCTGATATATGGGTATTGTGTTTTATTAGGTTCCTCTATTTTATTAGATCTAGATCTATGTCTACAATTTGAGATTCATTGAAATTTTTTAACTACATTTTGACATCTTCCAAA
Organism: Taxus chinensis; assembly: GCA_019776745.2. Taxonomy (NCBI): domain Eukaryota; kingdom Viridiplantae; phylum Streptophyta; class Pinopsida; order Cupressales; family Taxaceae; genus Taxus; species Taxus chinensis. The sequence goes on along the minus strand of JAHRHJ020003515.1, from coordinate 23,059 downwards.
GTAAAACGAGTTTTCCATGGGTTTTAAGTCCATAGAATATATTTTTTTATTTCAAAAACAATCATTACAATAAAACATTGATACCAGTGATTTTTGAAAACTGAGCATTCATCTCTTATTTATTTGTTTATGAAGCCGAAATTTAAAAAATGATTCCAATTCTAAATATCCAAATCTTAGTTTGGTTTCTAACCTGCAAAATTAAAGGAAAATTTAAATCAAAAATAAATACTCCGAAATCAATAGGTGTTTCAACTGTCAATCAAACATGTAAGACTACAAGTTTCATTATTAAAAACAATTTTTTAAGAACTTTCTATTGATATTACCTTCCAAAAATAATTTCTACTGATTTCACAACGCAGTGCCCACTCTAAGTACTATTTAGAGTTTAGAAAATTATGATTTCAATTTTCTATTATAATATGAGTGATTAAAGCCGGAATTTTCCTTGTAAAACATCAATTCATAATTATCTAAAAAATAGAATGGAAGTCCATTCATGCACATATATTTAGGCCTAATTTAAAGGCATTATTTTGGCTTTATATGCGCCATTAAGTTGAACACCTAATAAATATCATAAATTATTTAATAAGAATTGCTCCTTCAAGCTAAAAAACTTATTGGTGCTTTGATTTTATTTGAAAATTGAAGAAAATAATGTATAATGGCAGTGAAACAATAAAATGCCGCAAAGATAAAAATGTTTTTTTGGCATGATTTTCCATTAATTGTATGATAAATATTTAATATTTTAAAATCTTTTAAAAAATCATCCAAGAATTTTTTATAATTGTTATAAAATAGATTCAAATAATTTTTCATAAAACATGTATCAAAATTAAGAGAATATGTGTATTCAAATTTTTGATTTAATAGAAAGTTTATTTATTTGGTTTTTCTATAATACATATTAATGAGTAGTAAATATCATATATTTTAGGATTTATATATACATCAATAATAAAATGGCCATAATTTATGAATAATAATATATGTTAAAGCTTACAAATCATCTAGACTTTCAAAATAATATTTAATGATTTAATATTTCCTCTTTTTTTAAGATTATATATTATATTTATTATTTTTAAATTATTCAAAATGATGAAGAAACCCTAAATAAAATGATTCATTTCCACAGGAAAAATAATAAAATTATAGTTAAGTTGTAATAAATGTCTTTTTAATTTTTTTAATTTTTTTTTTGATAAAAAAATATATTAGTAACAATTGAATTTATATATCATTTATATTGTAATTTATTGTAATGTAGAACGGTGTCATTTTTTATGAGTTCTCAACATCAAAATTTTAGTGTATGATTTATCTACAACTTACGTTTAGGTGGTGTGAATAATTCTTAATTTTAATGTTAATTTCATGAAATGTGAAAAAGTGTAGTATCTTCTAGATTTTTTATAATAATATTGTTTAAAGAATATTTTTTCATATATTTAATTCTTATTCATAATATATATTTCAATATTCTACAATTTTTTCACATTTTTCTTTTTGTTATGGATACAATTATAGATAAGGGTTACATTTGTGATAATATTTTAATGTTTTATATAAATTATTCATAAATAATTTTACAATAATATTTTAAAGTTTTATGTAAATTATTCACAAATAATTTTATTTATAACATAATTTTCATAATTGCAGTGGTGTAGTTTTTCATGATTCATATATGATAAGTTTTTTCATTATTAAAATGTTCATCATATAGTGTACAATATCAACTAGATGGAAGTGTTTTGAATGGATCACAATAAATATATTTTATATTAATTGGTAATAAAAAATCATTGGTGTATAGTTTTCACAAGTATTCTTTAAATCTTAGATATGGTGTGGAAAATTGAAACTATGATATATTATATTTGGTTTATGTGCACTATTCATAATTGTTATTTAAAAAACTGATTTTTTCAAACTATGGTGAGAAAATAGAATTTATCCACGAAAACCTATTTCCACAATTTGAAATTTGATTTTTATAGTTGTGAAATATCTACATTATATTTATAATTTTGTTATAAAATGTTGAAAAGTCACATTTTTTCTACAAAACAAATATTTTGTGGATATTTATGTGGAAAAATGATCCTTGTTCTAGTAGTGACCCTACTCTAACATCCATACGTCAATGACACAATATTATTTTCATTTCATGTTTGTTTCACCTATAACAGCTGACCAAACCACTAGAAATGGCTAAATCCATGTTATGCAAAGAGTCATTTTTCCGCAGGTGTGGTTGTCCTCCATGTAATGCCCACTTCCCTTCGACACCTTTTTTATTATTATTTCCGATACTGTCGACTACACTTGTGGTTATATTATAGTTCTGATGTAGCATGCTAGTAGATATCAGAGATACTGAACTGCTATTGATTTGATTCTTATATGATGCATATGGACATTGGAGACATTTGATATTGATCTTGATATACTGTTGACATGATTATTTATCTGTATTTCTAACATGTGATATATTAATCATGTTTAGTATACCTTTGATAATTGGATTAATGTTGTGATCATTTTGACGTGGATAAAATGTGGAATAGAAATGTGCTAGAAATTGTAAGTGATATCGTGTTTGCATAGATGATATTAATTCATATATAGTTGATTTTGGAATTACATTGCATATTTGACATGAATGTTTTAATATGGCCACGAGGCCAAAGGAGGTATTCTCTATTTTGCAATTATATTATATTTACAATAACATCAGGGGAGTGGAGACCAACCACATTGAAATTCGAGAAGAATTCAACTAGGGTCACCATGGCAACGTGAATTGTGTGTTTGTTAGAATTATTGGTTAGGAGAAAATTGTGACATAGGGGTCATGTGTTGTTTTGTTTTAATTTCCCTTTTCTATTATGTTAGTATGTGTTGTTCCTTAGTAATGAAATTTCACTTGTTTTATTAATTAGATTTTTGGATTGTGTTTACCCCTTTATTATTCATGGGTTGTAGTGTCTTAATTAAGCTAATTTAAATTTGTCCTCAACTAATTAAAGATGTGACCAAAAGGAGTTCATTTATTAGACTTGATTTACTTTTGTTTTTTTGTGTTGAGTGAAGTGTTTTTGAGTTTTGAGTGTAGCACACTCTACCCTTCATGGGAAACTCGAATTTGGCCTTAAAGGCCAAATTTGGAAGCTTGTGAGACAAGTCAAACTTATCCCACACTTCTTAAATGCCCATGCCAACCCTACCTATGGGTTGGAGTGTTAATTTTAGGCTCTTTTAGATGTTTTGGGTAGTTAAAAAGGTGAAATGTTAATTGCACTTTCTTTCAAATATTTAATTTTTTCCTTTGGGGGATTGGGATTAAATGGAGTGTGTAAGGTTCTTATCATTCCTCCAACCACTTATTAATTATGCTTTGGAATATGAGTTGACCAAGTGACTTGGAGTGGAGAGGAAATGAGGTAGCATCCTACTTGGAGCCACATCATCCCTCCCTCTCCTTTATCTATTTATTGAATTCTTCTTGCTTGTTTTGGGGGTTGGATGATCATTTTTAGTCTCTTCAATTGTTTTGTTAGAGGGAGAGGATTTTTGGAGAGAGTTGTAGATTTGTGGAGCTTTGTGGATGCTTGCTTGATCTTTGGAGAAGCTTGGAACTTCATACTTGGAACAAGTTCTACCATGGAGAGGTAGGAGCTTCACCTTAGTTTAAATTATGTTACTTGTTTTATTGTATGTGTGTATATGTGTGTTTGTATATTTGTTTTCCCTTTGTAATGTTGCTTGGTATGGGTAGATTTCCTAAGTTTTGGAGTGGGAGGAGACTATGGGGAGTTTTTTGTAGGGAGGCATAAGACTCTACTTTTTTTGTGGAGGGAGTTTGGGTTGGGTGCCCCACCTTGTTTTGAGGGATACTTGCATTCCTTTGTTGTGCTTGCTATGAGGGAGACATAAGAGATGTAGGGAGGCATAAGAGTTATGGAGGTATAAGGTTTAATTGAGGGAGGCATAAGAGTTGTAAGGGGAAATGGTGATTTACATTAGGGTTTTTGGGTGGGCACCCATTCCCATTGTGAGGCCTAAGTGGCCTCCCCATAGGTCTTACTCTTTTGTCTTTCTTGATAAGTCTTGTGATTTTTTTGCTTTGTTGTTTCTAACAACACAGTAAAAGACAGGATAATTTTTTTTTTTGACTTGCTTCGACACATAACACGACACAACATGTCGTCACAAAGTTACAACCAACTCTAGGAACCACTTGTTACGGGGATGACCACAAGGTCAGCACGGAAACGTTCACACCCAAAAGGATAATACACTTTTTTTTTTTTGACAAGACAACATAGAAGTCCAACCACAGAACACACTTACAGTTAGGGCCAACCACAATGAGATATTCTTGAGGGTTATTTATTTTAAAAAGACATCTTGCAATTCTTAGCTTACGTTTTCAAGGAGGCTCAAGATATGATTCATACAATTCATCTTACCAAGCTAAGTTTATTCTTTTTACACTGAGTAATCATCTTTAAATCTTCTCTATTATGACATTTATTTGCTTAATTCGTTTATTTAGAGAAATGGGTAATTTAATTCCACAAGGCCATCTATTTACTCTTACACTACTAGAACTTGTTCATGCCCATATGACAACATGGGTTTGCGTTCAACATACTTAAGACAAGAAATACAAAGCACCTTGGAAAAAGGTTAGAGGGAGAAGGTTGAGTTGAAATCATCTTCAAGGCCTCATTAGCTGTTACCAAGATATAATTGAAACTTGAAAACTTAACCAGAATTATTAAAGATTTTACTTAGGCTTTACTAAATGAGTTTTATAAAAATAAAACAATTTACCTTCCAATGGCTGAGAGATAGATTGCGTGGTTTCTAAATTGTTTTCTCCTGCTTATTAAATCTTATTATCTTCCAGAACTAACCATAGATTTCCCTTAAGTTCGTTTAAGAATTTCACCATGAAAGGGATAGTGTTCATTAGTGTAGCTAGGGATATCAAGTTATATAATGTTACTTAACAAAGGATAGTTTCATCTTTGATCACTTATGGAATTACATGCTCTCAAGTTGGTCACCTCTACACTAATTTATTTGCAATATAAATTTTAGTTTAACTTCTATAAGTATTAAACAACCCATTTTATTTTACTTATAACACACTATTACTAAGTCTTAGAAAGATTTAACTCAACATTTAATCGTAGGGATAAAGTTTAACAATATTCATTTACGAAAACGAAAAAAGGTTACATCAACTCTTAGAATACCGATAATCCATTAAGGTCACTCAACAAGCGGTAAACAAATTTTCTTATATTTTCCAAGATAGACAGACAATTCAAGGTTCCAAAGTTAAGACGACATAATCCACGATACAATATACTAAGACATTGATCCTCTTCTAAATTTTCCACTAGATGTTATCAATAGTTGAACAATATAAAAAGGATTCATGCAAAAGAACTTCTCAACTGAGGTTGATGTAAAAATCTACAAGTCTATCCCTCATCTACTCGCAAAATCCATCTGCAACAAATTTTTCCACAAGAGTCAGTTCGCGAGAACTGAGCAAGATAAGGCTACACAAAACCACCATAACTATTATCTAACAATACCACAAAAGGAAGCACTTTATTACAAGAATTGGGTCAAACCTCTAAACACTATCAACACATCAAGTTATAATAAAGTCTCCATCATGCCAATCAAAGAAGGAGAAGACCTTGTACTTCAGTTAGGAGTAAAAGCAACGAAAGTATAGCAATCGTATGAGAATGGCCCTTGGCCCTATAAGGAGAAAATAAACAATCTAGCAAAAACAGAATTCCCATCAAGTAAGTAATTAAACAATAATTACAAGATTGAGATTTGATATATATACCAACCATCTAGAAATTTATCAAAGGTACCAAACGCATAGGCTAAAATAATATATTTCTAAAAGAACAAGAGTTGATCGGCCCAAGAAAGGGGAACCACGGGTTTCAAAAATTAACACAAAAAGCCATGTATAATTGAGTTTCAAACCGGAAATCAAATAGAGTATACACACAACATAAGTTTCGAAGCGAAGGCAAAGTATACTAGTTTTGACCATTAACTACAAAGATTTTCCAATCATCCAAGAAGGGTCAAAGTCTTACAGGCTAGTAGCAAACACGCGAGAGAAGAAGGGAGTTCCGTCAAACAAGAGTATACAATAATGTCATCAACAAATTTTATAACACTAAAGATTTGCAAACCTCCACAACAATTCTAATGTTTGGTTAATTTAAAATAAATTACCCATTTCCCAAAACAACCATATTTTAAGGCAACCCTTGGTAACACAGTCAACCGTCACACATAGATACAAACATAATTTCTAAGTGACATTATCAAAACAAAACCTTCCGCTATGAATCCATAAGACTATCAAATGAAAGATGAGTTTTTCCCGAAGATTAATCACATTTAAGGAAATTTCCATCACAAAATATTAAGGTAATTACGTGCATAAAAACCGACCAATATTAATTAATAGCGTTAACATTACAAAGGAGAAATAATGCAAGTTAGGAAAAATAGAAGAGCGCCATCAACAATAATTCTGAGAGGGGGATTAGACCAAAACTATTCTAGTGTCAACGAGGTACTGGATTCGCACAATGAAACCTCGAGCTTAGTTGATCCGAAAAGCTAGTTATGGTTCAAGTTGATAGGGATGGTCAAGGTACTTCTTGAGGATGGCCTTAAAAGCCTAGAAACAAGATGAAAGATAATATAAGAGTCTAAACACGCGAGACGGAAAACACATTGCACACAAACCTTTTCATTCTACAAGTTTTAATACCGAAACTCTAAGCTGGCTAGCCCACGCATTGCTCACACTAATCCTACAACCTTTCTTTCTCGATGCCAAAAGGTTATCAAAGGGACTTGCGAAGGAGCTAACAAAAAACGTCAAAAGACAAACTTGGGTGCTAGGGAGGGGCTTCATAGTTATCGTAAACTTACTTCCATGATATCGAAAATACTAGTTTGATCAACATAATAACTTGCAACTCAATCGCAGAGAAGAATTAATACATAAACAAACAGACGAAGGTCTATCACTCGAGCAAGAGAAACATAACACCCAGAGGAGAGGGCACACGCATCCTTTCGACCAACATACTGACAACGATAAAAGCTAAAACAAGAAGAAACAAGCAGAAAGGGGAAATCTCCCATCATGACATCCAACTGACAAATCAATGCAAGGAAAAAGTGGTTCGATTTCACAATAATTTTAAATAAAATAACAGTAGAAAAGTGTAGAAATATCTTGCCTTTTTCTCCAGATTCAAAGGTTTCATGGACACCGCCCGGACCAGCAACAACAATCCTCAAGCCTAATTCCATTTTCTTCAAGCTCGTTGGGCTTAGCCTGGGACATCGAAGAGGGTTCTTCACGTTGGCACAGGTAGGAGTTCACGGCCAGGGTGGGTGGTCTAAAATACTTGCCAACATCCTTGAAAAAGTCCATGCTGTCCAAAAGGGAAAGCAGCAACATGGACCTCCATCCAGCACAATGGAAAATCCACTTTTGGAGCCCAAAGAAGCTGGAAATAAAATCTGGTCTCTTATTTATCACTTAACCTGGCACAGTGCTTTTGTTATAGTGCCAAGACCCATGAGCTGCAGATTGCTTCACCTGAACATTACCAATAATCTCTCAAGAATTTTTCCTTAAACCATTTCTACCAAAAGAGAGATCAACAATGTACTAAAGTTTAGCTTTCCATCTTTTTACCCCCGACACCCAATTGGTTGGTAAATAGATGAACCATAGGTCAGCTTGGACAAGGAAATATGGTAACATAATGCACCAATGAGAATCTGGCATAAGTCAACACATACATTGGTTCTTGGACAAATCTGAGACAATAATTATTTTCAAGGCTTAACAATCCAACCAAAGAAATTTTCTGAATCACCATGCATTGGTGCCTTCCCGAACATGTAATCTGGTAAAATACTTGCACCACCCTCCATTGTAAAGAGGCTGTAAATCAGAACATTCAACAGATTACCAAGATGTCCTGCATGCCCATGGGTTCATCATTGCCTCCACAAGAAAAAATGCAGCACCAATAGCTTCATTGAAACAATCCCTTACAATTCTCCATGAGTTAGGATCATTACAAGTAAGGATCTCCTAAAACTTCAAGGTCTCCTGGTAACACTCTCACTGTCACATAGTCTCATAAATCAAATTCATTGAAGGAGGCAACCCAATCTTGAGGATGCATTCCTGAACAGATAACAACATAGAAACAACCTGCTTTGGAAGCACTCAAAAAGGCCAACTCGAAACAATTTCCAATACCTTCACTATTGATGGACTTCATCTCCTCATTGCAGGGAGAAAACAGAATGTGCCTTGGGTATCTGATCAGAACAGCAAAAAGCATGCACCATTGAGCAACCTTGTGGAAACATCAAAGTGATCAAATTCGAGCTTCACAACCTATTAGCTTCATTGAGCAAAAAAGGTAAATCATGTGCTTCATGAATACTTCTGATATGAAACAGATCCACCTCCATGAGATCCTCTTCCATGAGTTACATCGTAAAACAAGTAAGGTCAGTAGAGAATCTTTGCAATTAAATTTCATCAGGTCTCCTGGTAACACTCTCACTGTCACATAGTCGATTTTGATAAAAATCTCTTGAAGGAGAAACCCTGAATCTGAGGATGCATTCTATACAGAACAGAAAACAACATAGTTGGACAACCTGCTTGCTGGAAGCGCTCACAAAGGCTTCTGCCATTCTGCAACATGCCTGCCGCCTGGCTAACTTCTTCCATTGCCCACTACTGTGGATCCCTGACCAAGAACACACCTTGCAGCACTCAAAGAAAGTGGAGGCAACACGCCTACTTCACTAGCTTGAAGCTCCATCTAAACAAAAACTGCAATTGCAAAGGAACCAGGACAGAAAGAAGGGAACATGCCAAGAAAAACATCTATTTGCTCCCTGGCAAATACAATGCTACAGCAAACAGACTGGAAAAGATCCTATTGCACTGATTTAAGGTTGAGGAAAAAGTATGTGACCTGAACCACCTTTTGAAGCTTGTGGACTGCTTAAAAATTCAAAGAAACATGTTCCAATGGATGTTCATACCCAAAAGAGATCACATTCAAAGAAACCATGTTTTACCTTGAATGATCAGGATCTTAGCTGTCCAAAAAAAATGCATTTATCACTCAGGGACTAACGCATTGTGAAAAAAAAAAAACATCAGCCAATGAAGAAACAAGGGACTGGACTTGATATATTTAAAAACTCTCTGCCTCACACGAAACCAGGAAGAAAACCAAGCCCTGATTCACAAATGCCTAATGCTTCAAAAGGTAATATCACGTCAAAACTCCTTAACAATTTAAAAGCATAGATTAAGCATTCCCTGAAAAAGATTTAAAACACGATAGAGACAGGTGAAGAAAAACAGGCTCCAGCACTCCATCTCAATCACAAAAGGTAGATTCAAATGAAAGTCATTACAAAGGAGGTTGGGTGGTTGGGAGAAGGAAAATCATCTGACGCATGAACAGGACTAAGACACGAAGTGAAGGACCAAAAGACACAAGAAGCAGTTTAACAGCTCGAGGGCAGGTGGCAGTCAGAGGAAAGTCGATGCCGAACGGGGCATTACATTCTTCTCCCCTTAAGAAAGCATCGTCCTCGATGCGACATAACATAGAGGAAAAGAAATGGTACGCAACTAGGAACAAGTAAAGGAGAAAATACACCCTATGGTTTAAAATTTTATTCAATTAAAGCATGGCCATAGGGTAGCCTTAGGAACATTTGGTAGAAATTTTAACTTTCAATGTTCTGTGAAGATTGGCAGTTCTTCTTGTTCATTATTTCATTAGTCTCTTTCCATTATCATTATTCTTAGTTTAATTTCTTTTAAAATTTCATCATTGAAGAGTTTTGGTTTATTCCTTATTGTGGGTGCCCAACATGAACTGCTAACACAACACCCTATCAGGTTCACAAGACACTAGAGATTCACAAGCACACAAGTATATACTTCATGATTGTATTACACCACAAAAGGTTACTCAAATACGGAATGGAATAGGCACAGTCCACATAACATAGTACTCGTCACACATCAATGACTGACATACAAAATACTCAAACAAAAGAGTACTACAATCCACCAGACATTTCCTCAATTTGCATCGATGAAAAAAATTTCACATAACACCAAACCATGCTACAGGTACATAGTGTCCACAAGGGAATCAATGACATATCCACAACATCACAACACATATCCATCTGACATGAGTAACACATACATCAAAAGACCACTACCAAAACATCACAATAACTCAACATATATCCTGAAACATCAACCATACAGACAAATATATCATATGCCTCCCTCAAGCTCTTCTTATGCCTCCCTCAAGTCTCTTATGCCTCCCTCAAACTCTTATGCCTCCCTCAAACTCTTATGCCTCCCTCAAGTCTCTTAAGCTCTTATGCCTCCCTCAAACTCTTATGCCTCCCTCAAGGAGGCCGGTTGACCCTATGGCCCAAGACACATAGAGTTCGAACACTCCTAACCCAAGTGACATAATAACGCGTGGTTCAACAACCCGCTAGTTATCTGTAACTACTTGGGGCGTACCCCCATACAACGAAGCGGGTCCATAGGTCCAACCATTCCATGGTGCATCCCATGACCCTATTCCACACATCACGACAATAGAACCAGCACAACAATCCAATCAAAGTGCCAAGTGGCAAAGTACAAGCCTTGGGCAAGGCGGTAAAAATTCCAAATTTAAAAGAAGACCCAAAATCAAGCAAAATAAATGGCCAAATAGCCATAGTTAGTATCAAAATCCCCATGTTAGTGCCACAAACCAAGGAAATGCCCAAAATTGTAAAGCATGGCAATCAAGAAAAGCTGCTGGTCCTTACAAAATAAAGTAAAAAGCTCAATTTACGAATAAAATCAACTTATAATAATGTCACATTACGATAACTGTGTGGCCTTATCTAGCCACCAAAGGGGTACTCAACGAGTTGCTAGCACTCGGAACATCGAGCCTCAGCTCATAAAATACATATCAATAATACAAATGTCATCACCTCTATCTGAATCATCCCGCCACCACTTCGACAAGGCTAAACATAGTCATAGTTGCACTTAGGTTGCATACATACAACCACATAGGGAGAGAGGAAAGAATCACATGTTATCTATCTACTAACCGAAGTTTCGGCTCGAGTTATTGACCCATGGTACACCATTCCTCACTCTCAACATACACTTCTACCGATTTCCCTCAGGGTCGGTTAGCGTAAGGTTCACAACATAACATGTAACTAACATCACTAACACCAAACGTCTTGGTACATATACAAGGTAGATCACAATCATACATTCACTGAGTGTAACACATCACTTTACCACATTCTGCACCCAAAGTGCAATCACCATACGATAGGGTTCATACACTCACCGTATGACCCTAAATCACAACATGAAGCATTACATATTTGCACAAATCATACATACGATGAACATAGTACATCTCAACATAACATCCATTGCTACATAACAAGGTGGTACACACATTTCTTCAAAACATGGTAAAAACATCATGATACAACTCATTTCTTTTAACATCAATCTAGTCATACAACACATTGATACACCTACATATCACAATATGTCACAATGCTCCAACACTACGTCATCCACATTATAATTCTTTTCACACATCACAAACAGTAATTCACACGTGAACTCTTCATAGAATCCACAAGAAGGAGAGAGAATACTCCCATCCCCAACATATCAACATGATCACAAACACGCACAAGGTGACATACACATCATGTGCGTTCACAATATCACAATTACGACAATAATCACATCACGCTTAAAGCACATTACTCTTCCAATATCTACCACCATCATGCAACATCATCATCATCATGCAGTATCATCATGTAACACCATCACCATCATGTAACATCATCATACAACACCAATCCGGCCCATAGGTTCGAGAGCATGAACCTATGCTCTGATACCAAGTGTAACGACCCAAAATTCTCCACACACGAACAACACAGTAAAGACAGGATAATTTTTTTTTGACTTGCTTGACACATAACACGACGCAACATGTCGTCACAAGGTTACAACCAACACTAGGAACAACTTGTTACGGGGATGGACCACAAGGTCAGCACGGAAACGTTCACACCCAAAAGGATAATACACTTTTTTTTTTTTTGACAAGACAACATAGAAGTCCAACCACAGAACACTCTAACAAATAGGGCAACCACAGTAAGATATTCTTGAGGGTTATTTATTTTAAAATAACATCTTGCAATTCTTAGCTTACGTTTTCAGAAAGATTCAATATATGATTCGCACAAATCATCTTACCAAGCTAAGTTATTCTTTTTACACTGAGTAATTCATCTTTAAAGTCTTCACTTTATGACAATTATTTGTTTAGTTCCATTATTTAATAAAAGGACTAATTTAATTCCACAAGGCCATCTGTCCATACTTACATTACTAAAAATTGTTCATTACCCATTGACAACAAGAATTTGTTCAACAAAAGAGAAGATGAACTTACAAAGTATCCTTGGAAAGAGTTAAGGAGATAAGGTCGAGATGAAACATCTTTAGGACCTCATTAGTTATTGCCAGTATTAAATTGAAGCTAGGGCTCTTAACCAGAATTATCAACAACTTTACTTAGGCTTCGCTAAAAGTATTAACAAGGAGTAAAAATTTACTTTCCAAATGGCTGTGAGATAGATTGGTGAGGTTTCCAATTTGTTTTCTCTGGCTTATTAAATCTTATTATCTTCAAACAACTAACAGTTCATTTCACCTTAGGGTCATTTTACAAATTTCACCATGAAAGGGATAATGTTCAGAGGAGCTAGGGATATCATGTTATAAAGTTTACTTGCAATGATAGTCTTGCCCTTGTTTACTTAAAGAATTTCTTGCTCTCAAGTTGGTGACCCCTACGTTACTTTATTTGCAATACAACTTTTAGTTTAACTTCCAGAGTATTAAACAATCCCATGTTAGTTTACTTATGACACTTTATTACTAAGTCATATCAAGGTTTAACTCAAAATTTATTCTCAAGGCAAGGTTGTAGCAACACTCATTTACAAGAACAAAACAAGATTACATCAATTCTTAAAATACTGATACTCCAACAAAGTCACTCAACAACAATAACCAAATTTTCTTATAATTTCAATGATGGTCAAACAATACAAGGTTTCCAAAGTTCAGATGACAAAGTCCACAATACATTATACTAAGACATTAATCCTCTTTTAAACTTTCCACTGGACGTTAACAATAGTTGAACAACATAAAAAGGTTTCGAGCAAAGGAACTTCTCAACTGAGGTTGATGACAAAAGTCTACAAATCTATCCCTCATCTACACGCAAAATCCATCTGCAGCAAATTTTCTACAAGAGTCAGTTCACGAGAACTGAGCAAGATAAGGCTACACAAAACCACCATAACTATTATCTAACAATATCATGAAAAGAAGCACTTTATTACAAGAATTTGGGTCAAACCTCTAAACACTATGAGCACATCAAGTTATAATAAAGTCTATCATCATGCCAATCAAAGAAGGAGAAGACCTTGTACTTCAGTTAGGAGTAAAACAACGAAAGTAAGCAATCATATGAGAATGGCCCTTGGCCCTATAAGGAGAAAACAAACAATCTAGCAAAAACAGAATTCCCATCAAGTAAGTAATTAAACAATAATTACAAGATTGAGATTTGATATAAATAGACCAACCATCTAGAAATTTATCAAAGGTACCAACGCATAGGCTAAAATAATATATTTCTAAAAGAACAAAAGTTGATCGGCCCAAGAAAGGGGAAACACGGGTTTCAAAATTTAACACAAAAAGTCATGTATAATTGAGTTTCAAACCGGAAATCAATTAGAGTATACACACAACATAAGTTTTGAAGCGAAGGAATAGTATACTAGTTTTGACCATTAACTACAAATAGATTTACCAATCATCCAGGAAGGGTCAAAGTCTTACAGGCTAGTAGCAAACACGCGAGAGAAGAAGGGGGTTCCGTCCAACAAGAGTATACAATAATGTCATCAACAATTTTTTATAACACTAAAGATTTGCAAACCTCCACTACAATACTAATGTTTGGTTAATTTAAAATAAATTACCCATTTCCCAAAACAACCATATTTTATTGCAACCCTTGGTAACACAGTCAACCGTCACACAAAGATACAAACATAACTTCTAAGTGACATTATCAAAACAAAACCTTCCGCTATGAATCCATAAGATTATCAAATGAAAGCTGAGTTTTTCCCGAAGGTTAATCACATTTAAGGAAATTTCCATCACAAACTATTACGGTAATTACGTGCATAAAAACCGACCAATATTAATTAATAGCGTTAACATTACAAGGGAGAAAATAATGCAAGTTAGGAAAAATAGAAGAGCGCCATCAGCAATAATTCTGAGAGGGGGATTAGACCAAACTATTCTAGTGTCAACGAGGTACTGGATTCGCACAATGAAACCTCTAGCTTAGTTGATCCGAAAAGCTAGTTATGGTTCAAGTTGATAGGGATGGTCAAGGTACTTCTTGAGGATGGCCTTAAAAGCCTAGAAACAAGATGAAAGATAGTATAAGAGTCTAAACACGTGAGACGGAAAAACACATTGCACACAAACCTTTTCATTCTACCAGTTTTAATACCAAAACTCTAAGCTGGCTAGCCCACGCATTGCTCACACAATCCTACAACCTTTCTTTCTCGATGCCAAAAGGTTATCCAAGGGACTTGTGAAGGAGCTAACAAAAAACTTCAAAAGACAACTTGGGTGCTAGGGAGGAGATTCATAGTTATCGTAAACTTACTTCCATGATATCGAAAATACTAGCTTGATCAACATAATAACTTGCAACTCAATCGCAGAGAAGAATTAATACATAAACAAACAGACGAAGGTCTATCATTCGAGTAAGAGAAACATAACATTCAGAGGAGAGGGCACACGCATCCTTTCGACCCACATACTATCAACGATAAAAGCTAAAACAAGAAGAAACAAGCAGAAAGGGAAATCTCCCATCATGACATCCAACTGACAAATCAATGCAAGGAAAAGTGGTTCGATTTCACAATAATTTTAAATAAAATAACAGTAGAAAAGTGTAGAAATATCTTGCCTGTTTCTCCAGCTTCAACAGGTCATACAGACTCTGCACGGGTCAGCATAAGAACTGTAGGTACTGGAATCCAGGTGCACCAGTTCTAAGCGGTCCACATTCACCATCCATGTTGAGACCATGCAATTGAAGAGGATTTTTGCCAAACAGTTCACTAGAACATTCTGTTGGCCCCATTCGAAGTGAACTTGATCTTTCGTCATTCATGCAAACACCTATTTGCTCTCCATGATGCATCTACTTCTTGTGGGATTCGACAACCAGTCCATAACCTATACGTGCTCCCATATTAGGAGCAGCAAGTGATGCTACAAAGCTGTGGAGATGGCTTTATAACCAAAAGATTTACCCAGACTCCATATCCATAAAACAGTCCCTAGACTTAGCATCCTCATTAAGGCTGACCAGTCACTAGATTGCTTCAATTTGCTTTGTCACCCTTGGTGCTCACTTTTGTTCAAGTCCTTGCCTCACGGAATATGCGAACATCAAGAGAAGACCAGCTAGGTCACAACTGCATATCAATGCAATCCTCTCCTTCCTCCTAGAGATTTCATTCAGGAGTATAGCTGCCTCTTCAAACAGTGGATTATTCTTTGCCTTTCTGCTTCAAGCAGTTCACTGGGCAGCCATCCAAACTGATGGAGTACTCCTGGATGCATCAGGTCTTCAAATCATCCATGATCCATGAAATACAACATATCAAATGTCGGTTGTATGAGTGCAAATCGTGTCAAAGAGACAGTTTTGGTCTGTCATTAGACTTAATATTAATGACAGAATAACCTTTCTAGGTCCGATCTGCACAGTCACTATAGTCTGGTTGTATCATACCTGGATTCTAGCTGCTATGCATCTCTTTCAACTAGGGATTGCATAACTGATCTGGCATTGTTTAAAGAGATAGCATCATTGCTGTACCCAGCAACAAACAGATAAATATTCGCCTTGCAGATTTCTAAATTCCAACAATTTGCAGATCAAATCAACATGGAATTTCCAATTAGCCCAATCAACCATATGACCGTGCTTAGTTTAAAGCTTGGTCCCTCAGGTTGTTCCATTGAAATTTTTAGTTTTGAGCCCAAATGGAAATCTGCCTTGATCTTCTGTAATCTGTTCTTTTGGCCTCGGGCATTGCAATCTTTAGCCTGCATCCATGTACCCAACGATCTTCTGCTCATCTAAATCTTCCACTGTAACACCCTCAATAGGCAAGATGGCATATATATTAACAGTTCTGTTGGGATCAAAAACACTGGACGTTGATAATTTCAAGTTGCCCTGCTTCTTTTCTGAAACCATCCAATAGAGAAAGTGTTGCAAACAAATGATTTCATGTCAAGGCCTCTGTTTTTTTTTATGGACTGTATGAATGGAGGATACTCCATGGGCAACCCAATGGCTTTAGAGTCCTCTATTGTAAAAATGGGATACCCTTCAGTCCATGATAGACTTTATCATACACAACAGTTTTTGATGTTGTAAGAAGAAGTTTGTGGGTTTCCTTTATGTATTCTTGCAATTACAAAAGCTCATTCTTGCAAAGCAAATCTTGTGCTTCATTGAATACACTGATCCTGAAACAGATCCAAGCCCATGTATGAGATTCTCTTCCATGAGTTACATCGTAGCAAACAAGGTCAAGCTAGAGAATCTGGCTGATTAAATTTCATCCAGGGTCTCAGAGGTAACACTCTTCACTGTCACTTAAACTCGATTTTGATAAAAATATCTAAACTCAGAACCCGAATACTTGAGGATGCATTCTGGAATAGAACAGAATCTTCAACATAGTTGGACAACCTGCTTTGCTGGGAGCCTCACAAAGGCTTCTACCATTCTGCAACCGGTCTGTAGCCAGGTTAAGAACTGTTGCAGGTCGCTGCTGTGGATCCCAGACAAGAACACACCTTGCAGCACTCAAGAAAAGGGAGGCAGCACGTCTGTTTCACTAGCTTGAAGCTCCGTCTAAACAAAAAGTGTGCGTGCAGGGAGGAACTAGGACAGAAAGACGCCAAGAAAAACATCTATTTGCTCCCTGTGATACAATCTACAGCCTACAGACTGGAAAACAACCGCTGATCAAGGTTGAGGAAGTATTGAGACTTGCTTTTCACCTTTTGAAGCTTGTGGACTGCTTAGAATGGCTTCAACACCTTCCATGGATGTTCTTACCCATTTGAGATCACATAATCACCATTGTTTTACCTTGAACGATCATTCTTAGCTGTCATAGTTGAAGACTCCTTCCTGCTCTGCTCCGATTTGATGCCAAGGAGATAAAGACCTTCAACCAGACGTTGCCACAGAATTAATGAAGTGGATTGATACATTCACTTCAGCTAATCACATCGAGGACAGGCACAGTTTGGAGGAGAGAGCCCTGACCACGTTTTGAAACTTCAAGACAGTGCACTCCACAACTCTCACGCAACTGCATACCAAATTCAAGTTGTCCACCACCAACCAGGGAGACAAGGCATTTCAACCACCCACACGCGGTCCAACAAAGGGACAGAAAACTCACGCGGCCAGCAAAAAGGAAACAAGAGCAGGTAGTCAACCAGAATAAGGAAGATTTGCAAATCAGGGTAATAAATGAGGTGCATCCACCAACCAGAAGAATCCAACACGCCAATATTTAATGTCTCCATCCTCCACGCATTCAGGAGATAATGCTGATTGAGACAAGGTAGGTTGGGGCAAATTAAAGGCATATGTTGCAAAAAATTATTAAATTAGAGATATTCCATTTCGAGAAGGTTTATAGGAGAATATTGGTGTACAAATAATTCTAAGGAATATTTAAGTATTGGAAAGAGATCATGAAAGAGGGATCTGAAAAATGATTGTTAGTAAATTTTATGGAAAACTATTTAGCCTTTTATATAAATTTTTATGGTAGATGAGATAGCACATGATTAACTAGGTCCTATTTTTTATGTGCATGTAGCTCCAAACACCAAAGACCCAAAGTCGGTCTCAGTGATGGCACATACCCTAGATCTATTTATGCATATATAGGCGTTGAAATGCCATGAATGTGGGATAGATGAGATAGCACGAGATTAACTCGGCTATAAAGTTGTGATGAAATAAGAATCCAAACATGGAAATGTTTTGGCATGAGTGTGATTTCCACTAAAGGCTATAGGAATGTGCCCAAAATATTTCTTGGTTAAATATAATGTATGAAATTTCTATGTTGTGTAAAAATTCTAGGGAATTATACCCTTGGGTTTTACTGATTTGAAGGTCATAAAGTTTCAAAGGATTATATCAACGTATGTGAGCCTCGTTCTTTCCTAGTTATCTATTCGAGTTCTTAAATGAGTAAGGATATATTGATAAGCTTTAATATAATCCTTAGACATTAATTGTATCATTTCATTAGGTCAATAAATGGAAGTTTCTCTCCTGAAAATATGAATTTACTTATTTTTGACAGATATGGAAGCCACGTGTGTAGTGCCCACTTCCCTTCCACACCTTTTTGCTCTTATTTTGTTACTGTCGTCTACACTTATGGACATGGTTATTGCTTTTTGATTCAACATGATACTAGATGTTAGATATAGTACACTGTTGATGATTCGATTCATGTATGATGCATGAGGATTATTAGAGACATTTGATATTAATGTTGATATGTTGTGGACATGGTTATTTATACATATATTTTTGACATGTGATATAATTTCGTCACCATGAGTAGGCTTTGATAAATTGAATTAATGTTGTGATCATTTTTGACATGGATGAAACATTGGATAGAAATGTTGCTAGAAATTTGTAAATGATTTGTAATTTCCTAGATGATATTAGTTCATATATAGATGATTTTAGATTATATTGCATATTTTGGAATGGATATTTTAATGCGCCCACGAGGCCGAAGGAGGTATTCTCTATTTTGCAGGTATATTTATATTTGCAACAACACCTATTAGGGATTGGAGAGTAATGACACTGAAATTCGAGATGAATTCAGTTACGGTCACCAAGGCAACATGTAATTGTTTGTGTGTTAGAATTATTTTTGTTAGGGGAAAATTGTGACCAAGGGGTCATGTGTTGTTTTGTTTTGGTTCCCTTTTTTATTAATGTTAGTATGTGTTCCTCTGAGTGATGTAATTTACTTGTTTTTATTATTTAGAAAATGATGTATTTTTCTCCCCTTGTCTTGGTGGGTCTAAGTGTCTTAATTAGAGTTAAATTAATCTATTACTAAATTAGTCCAAGATGTGA
Source organism: Taxus chinensis (assembly GCA_019776745.2). Taxonomy (NCBI): domain Eukaryota; kingdom Viridiplantae; phylum Streptophyta; class Pinopsida; order Cupressales; family Taxaceae; genus Taxus; species Taxus chinensis. The sequence goes on along the minus strand of JAHRHJ020003515.1, from coordinate 3,500 downwards.
CCAAAAGGAGATCATTTGTTAGACTTGATTTTCTCTTGGATTTTTTGTTGTGTGTTGAATGCTTGTGATTTTGAGTGTTGTACACTCTAACCTCCATGGGAAACTGGAATTTGACCTTAAGGGAAAATTCTGAAAGCGTATGGGACAAATTAAACTTGTCCCACACCTATTAATTTGATATACCAACCGTACCTATGGGTTGGGGGGTAAAAAATAAGTCCCCATTAGGTTTTTTGGGAAGAGAAAAAAGTGAAATGTTTATTGCACATTCTTTCAAGTTTTTCCCAAACCATCCGAACACTTCGCTGAGCGTCCAGTATCAGGAGTAAAATCCGTCTTAAGACAGTTATGTGCCCAGGACACTAGCAGATACAACAAGCAACGAAAATCTCTTTTTCAAAAGCATTGGAGAACGTCCATGCCCTGCTCAAACAATCCCACTTTGGTATAGGCATGGAGATGCTATCAAAGGTTGTGGAGTTTGGCTTTACACCTGCTCTTTGCATTTGCTTGTAAGTTTATAAAGCCATTGCCAGATGAGTTTCTAGAATCTACACCATTACAAGACATCATTTCTTTGTCTCGCTTTGGTCTTGGATTGCTCTGATGAAAAACAACATATATACTTTTTTTTGACAAGACATCCTGTATGGTGATTGTAGAAACATGGGCATCATTACAGCAATACCAGCGGGCATTTGCATCCTTGACATATGCATAATAATTCCCAGAGTTCTGTGAATAGCCTGAATGGACAATGCTACCAAAATAGTGTATACTCTGGCCTTGGGTCCTCACTATCTCTAGACATATGGCCAGTAAGTCCCAAGTGTTCCTCGGAAAATAATGTTGCGATCTATCTTGCCACCAAATACATCTTCAAATCTCTTCAGCTGAATCACTAGAACATTTGGAGCTTGAATAATTGACAACTGCTTGTGGGCTGCTAACAACTTCTTGCACTTTTCACAGTTGTACTTGTTATTCCCATCGAGCACCTCAACTTGAAGGAATCAGCCAAGAGGTTCCTTTAAGGAGTTGGCGTGCAAAATCTCAAGGCTGATATCCATTATCTCATCCACCTTTTTTGACTCAGTCCCACAAGAAAGGCACTTGACTTGGCTCTGCAATACACTGCCAAAAATGTCCTTAACAATGGTATTGGGCTCCTACTTTAATTGCTTGCCCCCCCCTCAATTAGTATGATCCTTGTACATCTTTATGCAGACATTCTTACAGGCTTCTATCACAAAACGGAGAAATTCATGTGCATCTTCCTGTCTGCCAAAACAGTGACTCGTTGAAGATGCTCATATAATTTGCAAAGAAAAAAGTGCTTCATGAATATTCCGATATGAAATAGATCCATACTTATGGGGTCCTCTTTCATGGGTTACATCATAGAACAAGCAAGAAATCAATAGAGAATCTTAGTAAATAAATTTCTTTAGGTCTATTGGAAGCACTCTCACTGTCACATAGTCGATTAGAAGAAAAAAAGAACTCAGTACCTGTTCTGAATCTGAAAAATATCCTGCTACCTTCATCTCCCAAGACATTCTCTCCGACACTGCATGGATCTCCTATTCCTGAGGGTGTGATCTGTCACCTACACAAAACGAATGCTGCAATAAAACAACAAAGCAAACGTGCTTCACAAATATTCTGATCTAAAACAGATCCGCACCTATGGGATTCTCTCCCATGAGTTACATCAAATAGCAAGAAGGTCTTAACAGAGAATCTCTGTAATAAATTTCATCGGGTCTCTTGGTAGCACTCACACTGTCACTTAATCGATTTTGATAAAACTATCTTGAAGGAGAGTCCCGAACTTGAAGCTGCAGTCGACACTGAACGGATAACATCATAGTTGGACAACCTGCTTGTTGGAGGCACTCCCGAAGGCTTCCACTATACTGTAACGTGCCTGCAGCCAGGCTGGAAACAACGGTAGGTCTCTGCTATGGATCCCCAACAAGAACACATCCCCCAGTGCCCAGGAAGAGGAGGAAACATGCCCACTACTCTTGCTGGTAGCTGTGTGCGGCCAGGAGAAGGGAAACAGGCCTCCATTTCACCTGAACACCTCAGGAAACAACAAGAATAACCATGTCTAGGATTTGCGCACCAGTATAAGGCATGAGGAGGTTTCATGCAGCCAGGGATGACAAAAAAGGACGCGCCCAGGAGGAACAGGAAGGAAACGTCTCATACACGCATGCTTCACTGGCTTGAAGCTCCATCTAATCCATCACGTCAACCAACTGTGCCCATGCATTGAAGGAGAATCCTGAAGAGATCACGGCAAAAAAAAAAAAAAAACGTGACTCCGCCCTTTCCTCACGCAAGGACGGACAAGACGGCCATAATCGTTGGCAGGTAGGTGGTTGGGGGGGAAAGCTAAGGTGGCAGGTAAAAAAAAAGAGAATCCGATGCCCAGCTGGGCATTACAGGATACTTGTTGATTCTTCGGAGCTTGTGGATGCTTGCTTGATCTTTGGAGGAGTGTGGAACTTCACACTTGGAACAAGCTCTACCATGGAAAGCTAGGAGCTTCACTTTTATTTATATTATGTTATTGTTATATGTATGTGTGTATTTGTTGTGTCCAATGTTGTTGTTTCTTTGAAATGCTTATTGGGTATGGGTAAAATGCCTAAGTTGGGAGTGGGAGGAGACTATGGGGAGTTTCTTTGAAGGAGGCATAAGAGCTCATTTTCTTGAGGAGGGAGTTTGCATTGGATGCCCGCCTAGTATGAGAAATGCTTGCATTTTCTTCTTGTTCTTATTGTGAGGGAGTCATAAGTGTTGAGGGAGGCATAAGAGTGGATGGAGGTATAAAGGGTACTTGAGGGAGGCATAAGAGTTGTTGGGGGAAATTTTGTTTTGCATTGAAGGATTTAGGTGGCACCCATTCCCATTGGGAGGCATAAGTGGCCTTCCCATAGGTCTTGCTCTTTTGGCTTTCTTGATAATCCTTGTGACTTTTTTATTTTGGTTGTTTTCCTCTTGTTGAGTTGTTGTTTTTGTTTGAATGAATATGGAATAAATGTGAAATTATATGTTAATTTTTGTGGAAGCTAGTAATTGCCATGAGTTGAATTTTCTCCCATTATAATGTGGTTGGGGCTCAGGGGCCAATGGAGAGGATGGCTTCTCTTCTCCATTGGGTATCTTGGTTGGGAGGAGAGTGTTTCCTCTCCCCTTATTTTGTTGTGGATCAAGAAAACTATTGGAGGAGCTATTTTGTTGGTGCTTGGATCTTACAGTTTCATTGGTGACCATGTGAAAACTACCTTTTTATTTTACCCCCTTAGAGTGGAAGGAATTGTAATAATATGGTTCTTTCTTTGTGTATATTTTCGTACGTTTACCACACTTCAAGAGGAGGAAATTTGTAATGGAATTGTCGAATAAATTTGCTATCCTATTGTTGTTATTGATATTGCATTGCATGGGAAAAGAAAGAAGAAATAATGTATTGTAAAGATAGTTTG
>JAHRHJ020003514.1:132500-147500 GCA_019776745.2 Taxus chinensis | reverse complement strand
CAAAGATTTTCACATGCTTTGCATGATCATATTCCTGAATGTGATACACATCTACGGAATACGTCCTTCACTTCACTTCACCTGTTATCTAGAATGGTCTTTCCTGGTTCCTACCAGTCCTCATCGTTTAAGTTCCGTTTTGACTTTCGATTCCAGCTAGTAATATGAACGGGTATAGGAAGGCACTCCTGGTAACTAAAGATACGCAGACATACGGTGTCGTTACCCCACGACTCCGTGTGTCTGATTATCTTTAGTATTCCGGAGTCACTCCGTATACCAGATCATACCCTATCTCCACCCCAGCTAAGATCTACACTTTCAGCCTATGTATTCTCAATGTTTTAATTCGGGAGGGCATTGCTATATGTCAGCTGCAACATTGTGTCGTCATGAAGACCCCGTCTTCATGAAGACACCTTGCTGTAGCTGGCGTATGCCAATGTCCTGCAGAATTCCTCCCATCGAGAATACACATCCTGCCCAAGTGACTTAGCCACGAGTTAATAGTTAAGGCAATTTTCAGCATCCACGCTGATCCCTTGATCCTCGTTTCCGTTGCAGTTGTATATAACTAAGAGGGACTAAACTGTCCATTAGTTTGCCAAGTATCATCTCCTTCGTATCGAAGGGCTACATTTCCTTACTTGGTTTATTTCTTAATCATTGGATTAAGCAGTCCGTACCGACGGACATAATAAGTTTAACCTATTAAACTTAGCCAAGATGTTTCCAACTGCAACTAATTTCAGAATATTAACTTATTAGACGTCATTCAAACGAGGTCTAAACTTCGAGAAATGTATTCATTATTCTCCTTAACGTTACATAGTTAAGGTCCATTGGTTATGGATATATGTGTCTTATATCCTTTATTCTGAATTTTATCAAACGGGATCATTAATGAGGTTCGAAAACGAAGTTCGAATACTCCCAATTTAAATTGATATTCCTTAGCTCCTAAGCTAATCCTGAATACCCTCTGATTATAAAATCATATTCTTCTTAATCCTTTTTAATGTCAATTCAAAATTCATCTTTACCCAAGTATGAATTAATTGCATTGTTCAACTTAAAAGTTGTATTTAAGTAAGAATAGATATCAGTTTCAATTCAGCATCCATCCAAGGACTATGAAACAATTCCAAATCAAGAATTAACATCTTATTCCCAATTTATATAACAATATCAAACTGATATAATTATTGAAAATATCACACTTGTAACTGTATTCAATATTTCAAGTCATAATTTGTACATTTGCCAATCCAACTGATTGGGTGTAGTTTATACAAAGCATCCATACAACTCATGGACAGAAGAATATATTTTCTTCGTTCACAATTCCTCAAAGAGGAATAAAAGCAACAGTTACAATTTAATTTACATTTAATCAAGAGGCATCAGAAAACAGCCAAGCCTTCATTCTAATCAAATTCCATCTGCAAAATGAATTGCACGGGTCAGTTCAATGAACTGAGCACATTAAGCACTTATCCTTAAAATAAGATGCTTCAACTAACTGTTTCAATAAAAGAACCCTGCTTTTATGAAACAACAACAAAACATCAATCTCGAAAAGCACAAAAGAGAGATCAGCATAACCACTGAACTATCAAAAAAAATATCATCACAACAGCCAAGGGACTGCTGTCCCGTTTCCACATAATCATTGCAAGTATCAATTTACAATGTTTGTAACGTTAAGAAAACAAGTAGTTTGCTGCCTATATAGCATACAGTTATCCTTTCCACGCCTTTCATTAATAACAAATGCAAAGGATGAAACTAACTGAATATAAATCCATTACGTTCCTTTCCGTTCATGAAGCATGTTAAATTTAAAGCATTCAAGTACAAACAAGAAAGCGAACAGCAATGCATATAGTAGCTCCCATCTAAGCACTATAAAATTCTTCATTCACGAATTCCAGATTTCTAACTGGATGAAAGAAGAAAGATCATTTTTCTAAAACATTAATTCATATCTCTATTTCTTTCTACATGACTGTCCTAACAGTGAAATCCAAACGAAAATCAATTCAAGATAACAGTTCAGAGTGAAACTTACAAAATCCACTCGGAATTCACTTTCCGGCAGCAAGAATAATTTCATTTTATTCCAGTTCATATGAATACCAACAGGTTAGTAAGACATTATATTCATCGTTGGGCAAGCCGCATCAATATGCATACTATGTATTTGCTAAACTAGCAGATTCCCTACTTCTTACACTGTATAGCTAGCCAACAACAATTATGCAACCACGCAAGCATATATAATCATATGATCTTTTATACCTCTGAACGCATATAGTTCTTAATAACAAGTGGTACATTGCTGTTACCTACAGCAAGATCAAGTCATATGCACTATAATTCCAATGTCACTTTCAGAGTCCAAATAGCAAAAGAGAAGAATTCATTCTCTATGATTTCATTAAGAAACAGTCATTGTATTCAGCAGGAAGTAAAACACTCAAATCATGTTTTTCTTAGCATGACAACTCAAATTATAAAAATAGCAGAACAGTTGTCCTTATTGAATAGCAACTCACATAGCCTGTACAATATCAATCCAACATGCTTCAACAATGAATACTCAATTCGAGTTCTATCTCGATCAACCGTTAATTCCAAAACAGCATTTTCCATTTTCTTAAGGAGGGACAGAACTCCAATTATAACATTCATATATCAGTACCTCTATAAGGTCAAACCCGTTTAAGGGGTTAATTACCTAAGCATGGTACAGTCAAATAGACTCAGAAAAACAAGCTAATTCCCACAATTTCTATTTATTAAGGACAGAAATCCAAGTCGAGTTCACATTCACAAGACAATTCAGACAGAAGGTCAAACCTCATCTACAAGACACCATGGAATCAACTTTCCATCACCGAATAAAGAAATATAATCATTCACTGCACTGAATACAAATCAATTTGTATTTGGGTATACAGTCCGAACAGGGAGACCGAACAGCATCATTAGATCACCATAAGACCAACCCATTCTCACAGCAAAGAGAAAACATACTCCAGCAACAACCTCAGAAGGAAAAATAGCTGCTTTTTCTCTATTCTCACGGGTACCAAAACGTATTCGCTTATTTCTTAAACAAGTAAAGACACAACAATGGAAATATCGCAAATACTTCATTCAAGCGAAACCAGATACTCATAGAAAACCCAAATACCATCTTCATTAAAATCCCAAAACTGGAGAAGGGGAATGATCTATATCCATGAAACTTTCAATAAGAAACAATTTCCAACACTAATGCTTCTTTATTTTTAGTCCGTCAACAAAAGGACGTATAGTTCCAATGCCAAAAACAGCTCAAGTAATCTGTACCGTTTACTTTCCATTCCACAAGAATGATCAATTAATATTTTCATATAACACCCATAACCAGCACCTTATGGAGGTAATTCCATTCGAGAAGAACAATACAGTTAAACACAGCAACAGAGGAACAATTTTCTTAACATTCCCTAAAGAAAGACAGCAAGAAAAGATTATACTTTAAGAAACAATTCCACTTTAAGGAGCGATTGCACAGCCTTTTCCGGTTTCGAGCAACACGAACAGTCAAGGGAATATCCATCTCAAACCATTTATACAGTCAACAACTAATACTGTATATCATTTTCAACATGAATCGAGCAAAGGCAAATCAAGGCCGAGCAACCAAAATCAAATCTTCTTATCATTTTCCAAAGAAAAGAAGCAAGAACCAACAAAATCCATTTCCAAATCAACTCAATAACAATCATGCAATCCCAACCCAAGAGCAGGGTTGTTTTAATGAAACATTTAAATCAAGCAAAGATTTTAAAGAGAAGGGCTTAACGTGCCTGTATTCTCTCTTCCAAAATTCGAAGAAAACGTTGTTTTGCCGCGTTTTTCCTTCCACAGCGACAGCACAAACTCTCCAACACTTCCTTCCTTCTTCAGGCTTAACAACAGCCTCCAAATCTCCACAAAATGTCAAATGCAAGAGCTGGTTCGACTGAACCAGACCAAAGAAACCAAATGCAGAGCAACTTTACAAAAGGCTCGAACCAACAAAATGAAAACCAATTTTTCCTCATGCTGTTTCCAAGGCGAGCTGGTCGCGAGGACCAAAAACCATTAATGCATTAAAGGCTTTGCCTTTTTCCTTACTTTCCACGCCACCGCCACTTGGGTTGGCAAGTTCCAAATTTCAAATTTTCCATGCAAACTGAATTTAGCCATAACTTCCAAATAGATACCTCTATTTCCTACCTGCCCCGCCAAAACTGGCGCCGTCCACGAAGGGACAGTTCATTTAATACCAATGAATGCCTCCTTCCCGTCCTTATCCCTTTCTTCCCAAGGGTCTGCGTACCCCTTAGTTTAGGATTAGTTTAGGTTACATAACTCATTCGACCTAGGTCTTAGTTAAACCTTAGGTTTTAGAATTTAGATTTATTTTTCCCTCTTTTTTTTTTTTGTAATTTAAAAATCCACTTAGGATAGTAGTGTAGGATGTATGTTAGGTCTTAGGGTTAGTTTAGGTTTAATTCACACTAACCACTAACACTAACAACTTCCTTCCAGCCCCTTACTAACATCCACGTTAACGCAGAGCAGGACGTTCCGTCCTTCAGATTACATGCCAAGGCCACCCGTGTCCAGGCGTTTCTCGCCCCACGAGGTCCCGAATTCGACAGTACAGGGTTCAAGAATCGAACCCCTGTCGTTGGCATTTTCGTGCTAGCTATTCACACCTGTAATCAGGCGCTGCACGCTCATAATAATCCTAGTCCAATTCGAGTGTGAATTAACATAGAAACACAAGAGGACCTCAGCATACTTGAATCAATGGAATTGATTCAGGGTATGCTGTCAATCAGCACAAGAGCAAGCAATTATACGACAATCTGTCGTCACATCAGCAAACACACAAGTACAATATTTGCTGTCCCATGCAATAAATCACAGTATGCAAGAATCCAAATTAGCAACACATTCTCTTAAGATCAAAACATATCTTAACATGTTTGCTTTCATTCCAAGAGCTATAACAGTATGTAAAACATTCACCAAGTTAACATACAAAATCAGAGTGTTACATTCTTCCCTCCTTAAAGAATCATCGTCCCGATGATCAGATTTACAAATCAAGGAGTTCATAGGACAAAATTCAGTTATTGTCCTTTCATTCATAAGTTCATACCAAAAACAGATTCTCTCTTAAAAATAACGTTTTAAGACAACTGTACAATAGACTAATAATTGTCTAAATTTGGTAGAATTTTTCAGTTCTCTGAATTTCAAATTCAGTTAAACAGGTGTGGAAAAGTAGATCTCATTTCTTCGAGATTCTCCCAAGTTGCACTTTCTTCGCTGAACTGGTCCCACTGGACCTTACATTGGTTCACTTCGCGATTTCTCAAGTACAACTGGCGAGTTCCCAACACTCGAATGGGCTTAACCACGATTATTCCTGGGTCTTGGACCTGCAAGGAATTCCAATTTAGCACATGTGATAAATCTGTCACGTATTTCTTAAGCAAAGAAATATGAAAAACATCATGCATTTGAGACAAAGCAGGAGGTAATGCTAGACGATAAGCTACAGGGTTGATTATTTCAATAATTTCAAAAGGTCCCACGTAACGTGGTGACAACTTGGCAGCCTTGCCAAAGGTTATGGAGCTCTTTTTCGGCTTCACCCGAAGAAAGACCTTCTCTCCAAGTTTATAATGCCTGTCAACCCGCTTCAAGTCTGCATAGCTCTTCTGCCTATTGGCAGCCTCCTTTAGATGTTCCCGAATCATTTTGATTTGCTGTTCCATTTCCATAAGGATTTCTGGCCCAATTACCTCTCTGTCCTCAACGCTGTCCCAGCTGACAGGGGTTCTGCATTTTCTTCCATACAATGCTTCAAAGGGCGCCATTTTTAAAGAGGCATGATAGGTGTTATTGTAAGCAAATTCTACCAGCGGAAGGTATTCCTCCCATTTATACTGCTGGTCCATGCAATACATCCTCAGCATGTCCTCTAAAACTTGATTAACTCTCTCAGTCTGTCCATCCGTTTCTGGATGATATGCAGAACTGAAGTTTAATTTAGTTCCCAAGGCTGCATTAAGCGTTTGCCAAAACCTTGATGTCATCCTCGGATCTCTGTCCGATATGATTAATTCCGGTATTCCATGCAACCTGAAGATTTCATGCACAAATCTTCTTGCTAAAACTGGTGCATCGTCCTTCAAATTACCAGCAATGAAGTGTGCCACTTTGGTCAATTTGTCGACTACAACCAGGATAATGTCATGTTTATTTCTTGACATAGGCAATCCTTGAACGAAATCCATCGTTATCACTTGCCACTTATACTGCGGAATGCTGTGGGGATACAATAATCCAGAAGGGTGCATATGTTCCGCTTTAACACGCTGACATTCCAAGCAGTGTGTTACAAACTCTACCACATCCTTTTTCATTCCCTTCCAAAAATATTGCTGCTTAAGATCAGCAAGCATTTTTGAAATGCCAGGGTGCCCAGAAAAAGGTGAATTATGGAATTCAGTTAGCAATTTCCCTCTTAAGTCATTTGCCACAGGTACATATACCCTGTTTTCGAACCTCAGAACTCCTTCGTTATCAAAACGAAACCCTTTATACCTGCTGTCCTGCGGGTCTGCAGCAAGTGCTGATTTGACTTGCTGAAAATAGGGATCTGATTCCAAGGCATCTTTTACCTCATCCTTAAACTGAGTTCTTAACGTTATAAGAGCAGAGATATGCTTCCTTCGACTCAGAGCATCTGCTACTCTATTTTCCTTGCCCTTAATGTAGCTTATATCAAAATCATACTGAGACAGAAATTCTAACCATCTTCGTTGCCTTGCATTCAGATTTGGCTGAGTAAAAATATACTTCAGCCCCAGATGGTCTGTTTTTAATTCAAAGGGCTTGCCAAGGAGGTAATGCCTCCATATTTGAAGCGCATGTACTATGGCAGCGAGCTCAAGATCGTGTGGAGCATAGTTCTGTTCATGTAACTTAAGCTTTCTGCTTTCATAAGCGATAACATGGTTATTCTGTAACAGAATACCTCCAAGGCCTTCTCCTGAGGCGTCCGTTACAACCATAAAATCTCCATTTGGATCAGGTACAGTCAAAATAGGTGCTGTAGTTAACTGCTCCTTTAACTTTTTAAAGGCAGATTCACATTTGTCTGTCCAGACAAATTTCTTTTCTTTCTTTTGCAACGAAGTGATTGGGGCAGCAATTTTTGAAAAGTCCTTAACGAACTTTCTATAATATCCAGCCAAGCCCATGAAGCTCCTCACTTCGTGCACGTTCTTAGGCGCAGGCCACTCAGTTATAGCTGTGATCTTTGAAGGGTCAACAGCTATCCCGTCTTTGCTTATAACGTGTCCCAAATAATGCACCTCTGCATCATAAAAGGAACATTTGGACAGTTTGCCATACAACTTCCTCTTTCTTAAGATTTCCAGCACTATCCTGAGATGTTCTTGGTGCTCTTCGACATTTTTAGAGTATATAAGAATGTCGTCTAAGAATACAAGCACAAACTTGTCTAAGTATTCTTGAAAAATGTTATTCATTAGATTCATGAAGGCGGCAGGTGCATTAGTCAGCCCAAAAGGCAACACCGTGAACTCATAGTGCCCATACCTCGTTCTAAAAGCTGTTTTATGAATATCTTCCTCTTTTATTCTCAGCTGATGGTACCCTGACCGCAGATCTATTTTTGAATAGACTGATGCTCCTCGCATCTGATCAAACAGATCATCGATCCTTGGAAGTGGGTATCGATTTTTAATGGTTGCTTTATTCAGCATTCTGTAATCAATGCACAGCCTCAAGGTGCCATCCTTTTTCTTTACGAAAATTACCGGCGCTCCCCAAGGTGAGACGCTCGGTCTGATCAGCCCCTTAGTCAGAAGTTCTTGTAACTGAGCCTTCAGTTCTACCAGCTCAATGGTAGTCATTCTATAAGGTGCCTTAGATATGGGTTCCGTTCCTGGTTTGATCTCTATAGCGAAGTCAAACTCACGTTTGGGCGGAAGACCCGGCAATTCCTCCGGAAACACATCACGGAAATCCCTCAACAATGGATATCTTTCCATGAAATCATTATCTTCCTCTTCATTTTCTGTCATTTTTACCGCATACAAAGTGCAGCCTCTGTTTTTAGCCCTCTTTAGTTGCATAGCCGTCAGTTTCCTAACTGCAACTTCCCGTTTTACACCTTGAATGACTGCTGCTTTCTGCAGGTCATCAAGGCAACTGATTTGTTTTTCATAACAGTCAACCTTTGCCTTATGTTCAGCTAACCAATTAACTCCAATAATGATATCATATGATCCTAGAGGAGTGACATACAAGTCAACTTCGGTGGAGAACCCAGGCAGGTCAAGAATTGCCCCAAAAAGGCACATTTCGACTGTATGGACAGCATTATTCCCATAATGCACTGTCCATGTTTTATCCATTCTCGCAGCCTTTCTTTTTAATTTCATAGCAAGTTCAGTAGAAATAAAACATTCTGTAGCTCCAGTATCAAAAAGTACAACTACAGGTTTACCGAATAACTTACCCGTAACTTCTATGGGCGTCACTTGCTTTTCAGCTTGTCTGTTAGACACTGCAGCATGTATCCTATGCTGCTGTCCGCGATCATCCTTCTTCAGAGGACAGTGATTCGCATAGTGGTCCTTTCCACAGTTGAAGCATCCTCCAGCTGGCCCTTTTCTAGGTTCAAATTTATTACCAGCCTTAAAGTTATCGTTCTGGCTTCCATAGGACTTCTGTCCAATGCCATTAACTTTTGGGAAGCTGTTCCGCACGCTATTTACAGGTCTGTTCATCACAGGTTTCTTGTTGTTATCTACAACAATTTTATTTTTCACACCAAACCTTTTCCAAGGTCCCCTTTTTGGTGCAAGAGACGAAGAAGGATTGGGAATCTTCTTCCTTATCTCTTCCCTGTGAGCAGATATTGCTCTCAATTTCTGTTCCTGTCTGATTGCCTTTTCGACAACTCCATCCATGGTGGTTGGGCCGTGGACATCCACTTCGCCACCAATGATGGGATTCAGTCCCATTATGAATTTCCGTATTCTGAACTTCTCGTCAGCTTGGTACTGCGGCACATACTTAAGGAGTTTAGTAAACCCTTCCCAGTATTCTGTCACCGACAGCCTTCCTTGCGACCAGTTCTGAAATTCAGTCATTTTCCTATCAAAATAGAGTTGAGGCAGCCATCTTTGCCTAAAATAACCCTTAAATTGATCCCAAGTTATGTCTGATTCGACAATATTCAGCTCAACCTTACGGTTGTCCCACCAGGATGATGCTTCATGAGAAAGCTGATATGCTCCCCATATCGCTTTAGTCTCTTCGGAGAAGTTTCTTATTGCAAAGTATTTCTCCATTTCACTGAGCCAGTTCTCAGCTCCGTCCCCAAGAGTTGTTCCATCAAACTTTGGAGGACTTATTCTCTTTATATCATTTGTAAGTTCAGCTGCTAATCTTGCCCTTTTGTTTTCAGGGGGATTAGGAGCAATTACATTATTATCATCAACACCCGGATTCCCTCCGTTGATGTTGTCCACAGGAGGTGGCTGATCATTTATTTCAGCTTCATTCCCCTCCTCTTCATTGCCCATTGACTGCTGTTCCAGTACAGTCAAACGATCCCTCGTATCAAGTAGGGCAGCAAGGATTTCATCCAGCTTTTGGGCAGTTGCTGCTTCTCCACCCTGCAACGGGTTATTCGCAGCATTCCCTCTTGTCCTGACCATTTTCTGTTCAATAAGAAAATGTAAACTTTATTAATAACGTGGACTCATTAGGTCCAAGAGCTGCAACCTTCAGCTCTGATACCAAGATGTAACATCCCCATTTTAAAACACCACAATAAGGGAAATATTTTTTTTTTTTTAAAATATAACGTTCTCTGTTATGAATTATAAAATTCAAACACACGTTCAAGATTTAATAATTGTTCTCTGCCCAAACAACACAGTTTGGATCATACAATTTCTTTTTAAAACGAATGTTCCCTGTTCACATATTTACAATATGGAACACACATTCAATGCCATTCAATCTTATAACAGATTCTATATGCTGCTGTAAATGACTCGATGAACTACCGATCCTTCCATTTTCATGGCTCGGAGTTTCAACGATCCTTCATTTCATGACTCGGCAACAACCGATCCTTCATGTACATGACTCGGCAACAACCGATCCTTCATGTTTGTTTATGCATAGTATATTTTATATACTTGTTCTCATAACCTTCCCCGGTTATCGAAGTGATCCATTTAAGAAGCCTATCTGAATATCTGTTACTGATATTCATCTGACATCCTGCATCTTAAATTAAGTGATAAGGACAACGCAACCAGCAATTGCGATACTTTGGCCAAAGATTTTCACATGCTTTGCATGATCATATTCCTGAATGTGATACACATCTACGGAATACGTCCTTCACTTCACTTCACCTGTTATCTAGAATGGTCTTTCCTGGTTCCTACCAGTCCTCATCGTTTAAGTTCCGTTTTAACTTTCGATTCCAGCTAGTAATATGAACGGGTATAGGAAGGCACTCCTGGTAACTAAAGATACGCAGACATACGGTGTCGTTACCCCACGACTCCGTGTGTCTGATTATCTTTAGTATTCCGGAGTCACTCCGTATACCAGATCATACCCTATCTCCACCCCAGCTAAGATCTACACTTTCAGCCTATGTATTCTCAATGTTTTAATTCGGGAGGGCATTGCTATATGTCAGCTGCAACATTGTGTCGTCATGAAGACCCCGTCTTCATGAAGACACCTTGCTGTAGCTGGCGTATGCCAATGTCCTGCAGAATTCCTCCCATCGAGAATACACATCCTGCCCAAGTGACTTAGCCACGAGTTAATAGTTAAAGCAATTTTCAGCATCCACGCTGATCCCTTGATCCTCGTTTCCGTTGCAGTTGTATATAACTAAGAGGGACTAAACTGTCCATTAGTTTGCCAAGTATCATCTCCTTCGTATCGAAGGGCTACATTTCCTTACTTGGTTTATTTCTTAATCATTGGATTAAGCAGTCCGTACCGACGGACATAATAAGTTTAACCTATTAAACTTAGCCAAGATGTTTCCAACTGCAACTAATTTCAGAATATTAACTTATTAGACGTCATTCAAACGAGGTCTAAACTTCGAGAAATGTATTCATTATTCTCCTTAACGTTATATAGTTAAGGTCCATTGGTTATGGATATATGTATCCTATATCCTTTATTCTGAATTTTATCAAACGGGATCATTAATGAGGTTCGAAAACGAAGTTCGAATACTCCCAATTTAAATTGATATTCCTTAGCTCCTAAGCTAATCCTGAATACCCTCTGATTATAAAATCATATTCTTCTTAATCCTTTTTAATGTCAATTCAAAATTCATCTTTACCCAAGTATGAATTAATTGCATTGTTCAACTTAAAAGTTGTATTTAAGTAAGAATAGATATCAGTTTCAATTCAGCATCCATCCAAGGACTATGAAACAATTCCAAATCAAGAATTAACATCTTATTCCCAATTTATATAACAATATCAAACTGATATAATTATTGAAAATATCACACTTGTAACTGTATTCAATATTTCAAGTCATAATTTGTACATTTGCCAATCCAACTGATTGGGTATAGTTTATACAAAGCATCCATACAACTCATGGACAGAAGAATATATTTTCTTCTTTCACAATTCCTCAAAGAGGAATAAAAGCAACAGTTACAATTTAATTTACATTTAATCAAGAGGCATCAGAAAACAGCCAAGTCTTCATTCTAATCAAATTCCATCTGCAAAATGAATTGCACGGGTCAGTTCAATGAACTGAGCACATTAAGCACTTATCCTTAAAATAAGATGCTTCAACTAACTGTTTCAATAAAAGAACCCTGCTTTTATGAAACGACAGCAAAACATCAATCTCGAAATAGGCACAAAAGAGAGATCAGCATAACAACTGAACTATCAAAAATATCATCACAATCAGCCAAGGGACTGCTGTCCCGTTTCCACATAATCATTGCAAGTATCAATTTACAATATTTGTAAAGTTAGGAATTCAAGTAGTTTGCTGCCTATATAGCATACAGTTATCCTTTCCACGCCTTTCATTAATAACAAATGCAAAGGATGAAACTAACTGAATATAAATCCATTACTTTCCTTTCCGTTCATGAAGCATGTTAAATTTAAAGCATTCAAGTACAAACAAGAAAGCGAACAGCAATGCATATAGTAGCTCCCATCTAAGCACTATAAAATTCATTCATTCACGAATTCCAGATTTCTAACTGGATGAAAGAAGAAAGATCATTTTTCTAAAACATTCATTCATATCTCTATTTCTTTCCACATGACTGTCCTAACAGTGAAATCCAAACGAAAATCAATTCAAGATAACAGTTCAGAGTGAAACTTACAAAATCCACTCGGAATTCACTTTCCGGCAGCAAGAATAATTTCATTTATTCCAGTTCATATGAATATCCAACAGGTTAGTAAGACATTATATTCATCGTTGTACAACAAGCCCGCATCAATATGCATACTATGTATTTGCTAAACTAGCAGATTCCCTACTTCTTACACTGTATAGCTAAACAACAACAATTATGCAACCATGCAAGCATATATAATCATATGATCTTTTATACCTCTGAACGCATATAGTTCTTAAATAACATTGGTACATTGCTGTTACCTACAGCAAGATCAAGTCATATGCACTATAATTCCAATGTCACTTTCAGAGTCCAAATAGCAAAAGAGAAGAATTCATTCTCTATGATTTCATTAAGAAACAGTCATTGTATTCAGCAGGAAGTAAAACACTCAAATCATGTTTTTTTTTTTTAGCATGACAACTCAAATTATAAAAATAGCAGAACAGTCGTCCTTATTGAATAGCAACTCACATAGCCTGTACAATGTCAATCCAATCTGCTTCAACAATGAATACCCAATTCGAGTTCTATCTCGATCAACCGTTAATTCCAAAACAACATTTTCCATTTTCTTAAGGAGGGACAGAACTCCAATTATAACATTCATATATCAGTACCTCTATAAGGTCAAACCCGTTTAAGGGGTTAATTACCTAAGCATGGTACAGTCAAATAGACTCAGAAAAACAAGCTAATTCCCACAATTTCTATTTATTAAGGACAGAATTCCAAGTCGAGTTCACATTCACAAGACAATTCAGACAGAAGGTCAAACCTCATCTACAAGACACCATGGAATCAACTTTCCATCACCGAATAAAGAAATATAATCATTCACTGCACTGAATACAAATCAATTTGTATTTGTGTATACAGTCCGAACAGGGAGACCGAACAGCATCATGCCAAACAGCTTAGATCACCATAAGACCAACCCATTCTCACAGCAAAGAGAAAACATAATCCAGCAACAACCTCAGAAGGAAAAATAGCTGCTTTTTCTCTATTCTCACGGGTACCAAAACGTATTCGCTTATTTCTTAAACAAGTAAAGACACAACAATGGAAATATCGCAAATACTTCATTCAAGCGAAACCAGATACTCATAGAAAACCCAAATACCATCTTCATTAAAATCCCAAAACTGGAGAAGGGAAATGATCTATATCCATGAAACTTTCAATAAGAAACAATTTCAAACACTAATGCTTCTTTATTTTTAGTCCGTCAACAAAAGGACGTATAGTTCCAATGCCAAAAACAGCTCAAGTAATCTGTACCGTTTACTTTCCATTCCACAAGAATGATCAATTAATATTTTCATATAACACCCATAACCAGCACCTTATGGAGGTAATTCCATTCGAGAAGAACAATACAGTTAAACACAGCAACAGAGGAACAATTTTCTTAACATTCCCTAAAGAAAGACAGCAAGAAAAGATTATACTTAAAGAAACAATTCCACTTTAAGGAGCGATTGCACAGCCTTTTCCGGTTTCGAGCAACACGAACAGTCAAGGGAATATCCATCTCAAACCATTTATACAGTCAACAACTAATACTGTAAATCATTTTCAACATGATTCGAGCAAAGGCAAATCAAGGCCGAGCAACCAAAATCAAATCTTCTTATCATTTTCCAAAGAAAAGAAGCAAGAACCAACAAAATCCATTTCCAAATCAACTCAATAACAATCATGCAATCCCAACCCAAGAGCAGGGTTGTTTTAATGAAACATTTAAATCAAGCAAAGATTTTAAAGAGAAGGGCTTAACGTGCCTGTATTCTCTCTTCCAGAACTCGAAGAAAACGTTGTTTTGCCGCGTTTTTCCTTCCACAGCGACAACACAAACTTCCAACACTTCCTTCCTTCTTCAGGCTTAACAACAGCCTCAAATCTCCACAAAAATGTCAAATGCAAGAGCTGGTTCGACTGAACCAGACCAAAGAAACCAAATGCAGAGCAACTTTACAAAAGGCTCGAACCAACAAAATGAAAACCAATTTTTCCTCATGCTGTTTCCAAGGCGAGCTGGTCGCGAGGACCAAAAACCAATTAATGCATTAAAGGCTTTGCCTTTTTCCTTACTTTCCACGCCACCGCCACTTGGGTTGGCAAGTTCTAAATTTCAAATTTTCCATGCAAACTGAATTTAGCCATAACTTCCAAATAGATACCTCTATTTCCTTACCTGCCCCGCCAAAACTGGCGCCGTCCACGAAGGGACAGTTCATTTAATTCCAATGAATGCCTCCTTCCCATCCTTATCCCTTTCTTCCCAAGGGTCTGCGTACCCCTTAGTTTAGGATTAGTTTAGGTTACATAACTCATTCGACCTAGGTCTTAGTTAAACCTTAGGTTTTAGAATTTAGATTTATTTTTCCCTCTTTTTTTTTTGTAATTTAAAAATCCACTTAGGATAGTAGTGTAGGATGTATGTTAGGTCTTAGGGTTAG
>JAHRHJ020003514.1:120000-122500 GCA_019776745.2 Taxus chinensis | reverse complement strand
CCCGCACACGCGCATGCGCACACGCACACGCACACGCACACGCACACGCACACGCACACGCACACGCACACACACACGCACATACACATTCACATGCACACGTAAACACACTCACACACGCACACGCACACGCACACGCACACCCACTCACACACGCATACGCATACGCACACGCACACCCACTCACACACGTACACGCACACACACACGCACACGCAAGCACACACACATGCACACGCACACGCAAGCACACGGACACACACACACACACGCACACGCAAGCACACACACAAGGACACGCACTCGCACGCGCACGCGCACGCGCACTCGCACACACACAAACACACATGAGCACACACACACACACCCACATGTACACACTCACGAACACGTGCACTCGCACATGCACACGCACGCGCACATGCACACGCACAAGCACACGAACACATACATGTCCATTCACACGAAAACGCACACGCCCACGCACACGCACACGCACATGCACACGCACACGCACACGCACTTTGCACACGCAAACGCACACGCACACGCACACGCACACGCACATACACACGCACAGGCAAATGCACTCCCACAGGCACACGCACACGCAAACGCACACGCACACGCACACGCAAACGCACACGCACAGGCACACGCAAACGCACACGCACACGCACACGCACACGCACATACACACGCACACGCAAATGCACTCCCACAGGCACACGCACACGGACACGCACACGCTCACGCACACGCACACACAAACACACGTGCACACACAAACACACGCACACACACGCACGCACACACACACACATTCACGCACACGTAAATGCACACGCACACGCACATGCACACGCCGACGCACACACCCACGCACACTTACACACCCAAGGACACGCACTAGCACACGCTCACGCACTCACACACGCGCACACACACGCATAAGCACGCACGCACACGCACACACACACGCACATGCACACACACACGCACACGCACACGCACACGCGCACACATGCATAAGCAAGCACACAAACACGCACACACACGCACATGCACACACTAACGCACACGCGCAACCACAGCCACTCGCACACACACGTGCAAACGCACACACACACGCACACGCACACGCACACGCACACGCACACACACTCACTCACACACACACACACACACACACACACACACACACACACACACACACACACACACACACACACACACACACACACACACACACACACACACACACACACCGCGCGCGCGCGCGCACACGCACACACTCACGTACACGCACACACTCACGCACATGCACACACAAACACAGGCACACACACACGCAGACGCACTTTCACATGCACACACACAAACGCAAGCACACCCACACGCACACAGACATCTACACGCATACGCAAACGCACTGCCGTAGGCGCACACACACGCATACGCACACGAACACGCACACGCACACACACACCCACACGCACATGCACATGCAAACACACACAAACACGCGCACACACACGAAGAAGCACTCATAAACAGACACGTCCACGCACACACACACAAACACACTCCAACAGGCACACGCACACGCACACGCAAACGTACACGCACACGCGCACGCAAACCCGCACACGCGCACGCGCACACGCACACACGCACGCACATGCACACGCACACGCACACGCACACGCACACGCACACGCACACGCACGCACACACGCACGCACATGCACACGCACACGCACACGCACACGTACACGCACACGCACGCACACGCGCACATGCACACACACACGCACACGCACACGCACACGCACGCGCACGCGCACACGCACACACGCACGCACACGCACACGCACACGCACACGCACACGCACACGCGCACATGCACACACACACGCACACGCACACGCACACGCACACGCACGCGCACGCGCACGCGCACACGCACACGCACATGCACATGCACATGCACACGCAAACGCACTCACACATGCACACGCACACGCACACGGACACCCACTCACACACGCATACCCATACGCACACGCACACCCACTCACACACGCACATGCACACGCTCAGGCATACATACACACCCGCTCACGGACACGCACACGCACACGCACACGCAAGCACACACACAAGGACACGCACTCGCACGCGCACGTGCACTCGCACACACACAAACACACATGAACACCCACACCCACATGCACACACTCACGAACACGTGCACTCGCACATGCACACGTACACGCACACACACACACTCACGCACACGCAAATGCACACGCACATGCACACGCAAATGCACACGCACATGCACACGCACACGCACTCGTAGACACACACGCAAGCACATGCACACGGACACGCACTAGCACACACACACGCACTCACACACGCACACGCACACGCACTCACACATGCACATGCTCACGCACACGCACACGCGTACACAAACGCACACGCACACGCA
>JAHRHJ020003514.1:100000-102500 GCA_019776745.2 Taxus chinensis | reverse complement strand
CACGCACACGCACACCCACACGCACACGCACATGCACATGTACATGCACGCGGTCACGCACATGCACACGCACACAGACGCACTGTTGCATTGAAGCAGATATACGCCTGTGCACTCGCACACGCACAATCACACGCGTAAGTAAGGACACACGCACACACGCACATGCACACACTCACGCACACGCACACACTCATGCACATGCACACACAAACTCAGGCACACACACACGCACAATCACACGCGTAAGTAAGGACACACGCACACACGCACATGCACACACTCACGCACAGGCACACACTCACGCACATGCACACACTCACGCATACGCACACACTCACGCACATGCACACACAAACTCAGGCACACACACACGCACACGCACTCGCACATGCACACACACACACACACGCAAGCACACGCACACGCACACGCACACGCACACGCACATGCACACACACACGCACATAGACACGCACATGTACACGCATACGCAAATGTACTCCCACAGGCACACGCACACGCACACACACACACACATGCACACACACATGCACATGCATACACACACGCACACGCACACACACAAACATACATGAACACGTGCACTCATGCACATGCACACGCACACAAACACGAACACGTGCACTCGCACACGCACACACACACACACACACACACACGAATAAGCACTCATAAACAGAAACGTCCACGCACACGCAAACTCGCACACGCGCACGCGCACACGCACACGCACGCGCATGCACACACACACATGCACACCCACATGCACATGCACACGTAAACGCACACGCACACGCACACGCACACGCACACCCACTCACACACGCATACGCACACGTACACACACACGCACAAGCACACGCACATGCACACATTTAGGCATACAAACACACCCGCTCACGGACACGCACACACACACGCAGACGCAAGCACACACACACGCACACGCACACGCACACCCACTCACACACGCATACGCACACGTACACACACACGCACACGCACACGCACATGCAAAGAGTCAGGCATACAAACACACCCGCTCACGGACACGCACACGCACACGCACACGCAAGCACACACACAAGGACATGCACTCGCATGCGCATGCGCACGCGCACTCGCACACACACAAACACACATGAACACACACACCCACAGGCACACACTCACGAACACGCACACGCCCACGCACACACACGTACACGCACACACACACGTACACGCACACGCACTCGCACACGCACACGCACACGTACATACACACGCAAACGCAAATGCACTCCCACACGCACACGCACACGCACACGCACACACAAACACACGTGTACACCCACACACACACACAGACGCACACAAACACGCTCACGCACACGTAAATGCACACGCACACGCACTTACACAGGCACACGCAAGCACACACACACACGGACAGGCACTCGCACACCCACACGTACATGCACACGCACACGCACACATCGACGTACACACCCACGCACACGCACACGCCCAAGGACACACAGTAGCACACACACACAAGCACTCACACACGCACACGCACACGCACTCACACATGCACATGCTCACGCACACGCACACGAGTACACAAACACACACGCGCAAACACAACCACTCGCAAACACACACGCACACGCACACGCACATGCACACGCAAACGCACTCACACACGCACACGTGCACACACGCGCACACGCACACGCACACGCACATGCACAAGCAAACGCACTCACACACACGCACACGCACACGAACACGCACACACACACACACGCACGCACACGCACACCCACTCACACACGCACACGCACACGCACACGCAGTAACACACGCACACACACATGCACACGCACACGGACTAACACACGCACACGTAAACGCACACGCACACACACACGCATAAGCATACCCGCACGCACGCACGCACACACGCACACACACACGCACATGCACACACTCATGCACACGCGCAAGCACAGGCACTCGCACACACACATGCGCACGCACAAGCACATGCACACACACACGCACACGCACCCGCACATGCACACGCAAACGCACTCACACACGCACACGCACACCCACTCACCCACGCACACGCACACGCACACGCACACCCACTCACACACGCACATGCACACACACACGCACACGCACACGTAAATGCACACACACACGCACTTGCACACGCACACGCAAGCACAAACACACATGGACAGGCACTCGCACACCCACACGTACATTCACACGCGCTCGCACTTGTCGACGTACACACCCACGCACACGCACACGCACTCACACACGCACACGCACACGCACTCACACATGCACATGCTCACGCATAGGCACACGCGTACACAAACGCACATGCGCAAACACAACCACTCGCACACACACACGCGCACGCACACACACACGCGCACACACGTACACGCACACGAACACGCACATGCACACG
>JAHRHJ020003514.1:70000-72500 GCA_019776745.2 Taxus chinensis | reverse complement strand
ACAAACACGAACTCACGCATCACACAGACGCACACTTGCACTCGCAAACAAATCACGCACGCACTGTGCACACACACGCACACATGCACACGCACACACACGTGTACACACGCACATGCACACGCACACGCACATGCACACACAAACTCAGCATACACACACGCACACGCACATCACACACACACATGCACACGCACACACACATGCAACGCACACACATGCACACGCATACGCAAACACTCACACACGCACACACACACACACGCACGCACATGCACATGCACACACACACATGCACACGCACACGCAAACGAACACGAAAACGCATGGACACACGTACACGCACACAGACACACACACAAGCGCACGTGCTCACGCACATGCAAATGCACACGCACACGCGCACACACTCGCAGACGCACACGCAATCACACGCACACGGACAAGCACTCGCACGTGCACGCGCACTCGCACACACACAAACACACATGAACACACGCACACCCACATGCACACGCACACAAACACGAACACGTGCACTGACACACGCACACGCACACGCACACACAAACGCATAAGCACACGCACAAGGACACATCCACGCACTCACACACGCGCACACACCCACACACGCACACGCACACGCACTAACACACGCGTACGCACACACAGACGCGCACACACACGCATAAGTATACCCGCACGCACGCATGCACACACGCACATGCACACACTCATGCACACGCGCAAGTACATGCACTCGCACACACACATGCGCACGCACACGCACACGCACAATCACACGCACACCCAGTCACACACGCACACGCACACGCACACGCACACCCACTCACACACGCACAAGCACACACACACGCACATGCACACGCACATGCACACGATGATGGATATGCGCAAGCACAAGACCTCACACACGCACATGCACACGTACACGCACACGCACACCGAAACGCACATGCACATGCACAAGTACATGCACGCGGTCACGCACATGCACGCGCACACAGACGCACACTTGCACAGAAACAAATGTACGCCTGTGCACTCGCACACGCACACTCACACTCACACTCACACGTGTAAGTAAGGACACACGCACATGCACACACGCACAAACTCACGCACATGCACACACAAACTCAGGCATACACACACGCACACGCACTCACAAACACTCATGCACACGCACATGCACACGCACACACACATGCACACGCACACGCACATGCACACGCACACGCACACGCATACGCAAACGCACTCCCACATGTAGACACACACTCACACACACACGCACACACACACGCACACGCACATGCACACACACATGCACACGCACACACAAATGAACACGAAAACGCATGCACACACGTACACGCACACAGACACACACAAGCGCACGTGCTCACGCACATGCAAATGCACACGCACACGCGCACACACTCGCAGACGCACACGCAATCACACGCACACGGACAAGCACTCGCACGTGCACGCGCACTCGCACACACACAAACACACATGAACACATGCACACCCACACAAACACGAACACGTGCACACGCACACGCACACACAAACGCATAAGCACACGCACAAGGACACATCCACGCACTCACACACGCGCACACACCCACACACGCACACGCACACGCACTAACACACGCGTACGCACACGCAGACGCGCACACACACGCATAAGTATACCCGCACGCACGCACGCACACACGCACATGCACACACTCATGCACACGCGCAAGCACAGGCACTCGCACACACACATGCGCACGCACACGCACACGCACAATCACACGCACACCCAGTCACACACGCACACGCACACGCACACCCACTCACACACGCACAAGCACACACACACGCACACGCACACACACATGAACACGATGATGCATACGCGCAAGCACAAGAACTCACACACGCACACGCACACCGAAACGCACATGCACATGCACACGTACATGCACGCGGTCACGCACATGCACGCGCACACAGACGCACACTTGCACAGAAGCAAATGTACGCCTGTGCACTCGCACACGCCCACTCACACTCACACTCGTAAGTAAGGACACACGCACATGCACAACTACGCCACAAAACTCATGCACATGCACACACAAACTCAGGCATACACAACACGCACACGCCACTCGCAAACGCTCATGCAACACGCACATGCACCACGCACACACACATGCACCCGCAACAGGACAGCACACGCACACGGCACATACACACGCACATGCACACGGCATATCGGCATAACGCACTCCCACATGCAGACACACACTCACACGCACATGCACACACACACGCACACGCACATGCACACACACATGCACACGCACACACAAATGAATAACGAAAACGCATGCACACACGTACGCACACACACACACACACAAACACACACACACACTCTCTCTCTCTCTTTCTCTCACGCACATGCAAATGCACA
>JAHRHJ020003514.1:55000-65000 GCA_019776745.2 Taxus chinensis | reverse complement strand
CACCACGCATAATGCATCCACACGATGCACGCTACACACGGCACGCACACACGCACATGCAAAAACATTCATGCACACGCACAAGCACAGCACTCGCACACACACATGGCTACGCACACGCACACGCCACGCACACGCACTGAGTAACGCACACGCACATGCACACGCACTACGCACGTACGCCACATGCATTCACTTAAACGCACAATCACACGCATCAACCCCACTCACACACGCACACCACACCCAGTACACACACGCCACACACACACCCACACGACACGCACAAGCACACGCTGATGCAATGCGCAAGCCACAAGAACCTCACAACACACACGCACATCGTACCATGCACACGCACACACACGCACACCGACACGGCACACTCACATTGCACACTCACAGCCAGCGTGTCTCGCGCACACATAACGCACACTTGACAGAATGCAAATGTATGCCTGTGCACTCGCACACGCACACTCACACTCACACTCACTCGCAAACGCTCACGCACACGCACATGCACACGCACACAGACGCACACTTGGACAGAAGTAAATCTACCCCTGTGCACTCGCACACGCACACTCACACTCACATGCGCAAGTAAGGACAAATGCACATGCCAACACGCACACCACTCACGCACATGCACCACACGAACTCAAGCTACAGAAACGCAAACGCACTCG
Source organism: Taxus chinensis (assembly GCA_019776745.2). Lineage (NCBI taxonomy): Eukaryota > Viridiplantae > Streptophyta > Pinopsida > Cupressales > Taxaceae > Taxus > Taxus chinensis. The sequence goes on along the minus strand of JAHRHJ020003514.1, from coordinate 64,308 downwards.
CAAACGCTCACGCACACGCACATGCACAGGCACACTCGCAAAGGCACACGGGACACGCACACGCACACACACATGCACACGCACACGACATGCAAACGCACACGCCATACAAACACCATGCACACGCTACGCAAACGCACTCCCATAGGCACACACACACTCACACGCACATGCACACGCACACACACACGCACACGCACACGCACATACGCACACGCAAACGAACACGAAAATGCATGGACACCTACAGGCACACACACACACACACAAGCGCGCGCTCACGGACATGCAAATGCACCGCACATGCGCACACACTCGCCAGACGCACACGCAAAATCAACCGCACAAGACAAGCACTCGCACGTGCAAGCGCACTCGCCACACACACAAACACCATGAACACACGCACACCCACATGCACACGAAACACAAAACATGAACACGTGCACTGTGACAAAAGCACACGCCAACACACACAAACCGCAGAAGCACACGCACAAGGACAACATCCAGCACTCACACACGCGCAACACCCGCCAACGGCACACGCACTCACACACGCACACGCACACGCGTACGCAAACGCACACGCACACACACACACGCATAAGCATACCCACATGCACACACGCACATGCACACACTCATGCAGACGTGCAAGCACAGGCACTGGCACACACACATGCGCACGCACACGCACACGCACACGCACAATCACACGCACACCCAGTCACACACGCACACGCACACGCAACCCACCAAAACACGCAAAGACACACGCACACGCACACGCACACGCACATGACCACGCTTGATGCATACGTGCAAGCACAAGAATCCACCCACCGCAAACGCACACGTACACGCACAAGAGCACACACACACACACCACACGAAACGCACCATGCACATGCACCGTACATGCACGCGGGTCACGCACATGCACGCGCCACACAAGCGCACATTTGCACAGAAGCCAATGTACGTAATGTGCACTCGCACACTCACACTCACACTCACACCGTAAGTAGGACACAAGCAATGCACACACACAACACTAAACGCACATGCAACACACAAACTCAGGGAACACACACACACACGCACTCGCAAAACGCTCACGCACACGCACCTGCACACCCAAGGCAAGCACACCCACACACATGCACACGCACCCGGACATGCACACGGGCACACGCACATAGACACGCACATGCACACGATGATAAATACGCGCACGCACAAGAACTCACACACACACACGCACACGTAACTCACACGCACACACACAAGCACAATTGGACACGCACACTCAAATGCACACGTACATGCATCGCGGTCATTGCACATGCAAACGCACAAAGCCGCACACTGCACAGAAGCAAATGTACGCTGTGCAACTGCACACGCACACTCACACTCACACTCACACGCGTAAGTAAGGAAACACGCACATGCAACACAAACCAGGCATACACACACGCACACTCACTCGCAACAGCTCACGGGCACGCACATACAACACGACACAGCAAGCACACGCACACGGCACCGGCACCCACACATGAACCACGCACACGCAACTATGCACATGCATACGCAAACGCCTCCCCAGGCACACACACACGCACATGCACATGCCACCACACACACGCACCGCCACACGCAAACAAACACCAAAAAACGCATGACACACGTTACAGCACACACACCACACGACAGGTATATGCAAATGGCACCTGCCACACCGCACACAATCGAAGATGCACACGCAATCACCACAAAGGACAACCAACTCGCACGCGCAAGCACACTCGCACACACACACAAATGAACACCCCACACCCACATGCACACGCTCACAAACACGTGCACTCACACATGCACATGCAAACACGCACACGCACAGACAACGCCGAAGACACGCACACGGACCACGTCCACGCACTCACACACTCACACACACACAACACACGCCACACGCACTCACACACGCACACGCTCACGCCCCACATGCACACGTGTACGCAAACGCACACACACACACACACGCATAAGCATACCCGCACGCACGCACACACACACGCACATGCACACACTCATGCACACGCGCAAGCACAGGCAGCACGCACACGCACACGCACCCGCACATGCACATGCAAACGCACTCACACACGCACACGCACACGCACACCCACTCACACACGCACACGCACCACGCACACGCACACGACACCCACTCACACACGAACACGCACACAGCACACGCACACGCCCATCACGACATGCACACGCTGAATAAATACGCGCAAGCACAAGACTCACAAACACACACGCACACGTACATCACAACGCACACACACGCACACTGACACGCCCACTCCAAGGCACACGTACATGCACGATGGTCATGCACATGCACCAGCACACAGACGCACATTGCACAGAACCCCCGCAAATGTACGACACGTGACACTCGCACACGCACAATCACACTCACACTCACCACGCCGTAAGTAAGGAAAACACGCACATTGCACAAACCCAATCAGCTCCACACACGCACACTCAACTCGCAAACGCTCACGGGCAACGCACTAACACGCCACACACGCAAGCAAACGCACACGCACACGCCACACACACAGGCACACGCACACGCACATGCACATGCATACGCAAACGCACTCCCACAGGCACACCACACACGCACCATGCACCTGCACACACACAAGCACACGCACCGCAACAAACACAAAAAGCATGCACCACGTTACACGCAAAAACAAGCATAGTATATGCCAAATGCACATGCACCACGCGAAACACTCGCAGATGCACACGCAACCCACACACGGACAACCCATCGCACGCGCACGCACATCGCACCAACAAACAAACACAAATGAACACAACGCCACACCACAGGCACACGCCCACAAACACGAACACGTGCACTCACACACGCACACGACACACGTCACACACAAACGCAGAGAAAACAAGCACCGCACACGACACGCACACGGCACATGCAAAGCACTCTCACACACTCAAACGCACACGCCACCACGCACACCGCACACACAGGATAGCATACCCGCAAGAATGCACACACGCACACACACACGCACATGCAAACAACTCACGCACACGAGCAGCACAGGCAACCGCACACACACACACGTGCACGCACACGAACATGGGACACACACATGCAAAGCAATAGCACTCACACCGCACACGCACACACGACACCGCACGCACAGCCACAGCACGCGCACACGCACACGCCAAGCACACGCACACGGCACCGGCACCCACACATGAACCACGCACACGCAACTATGCACATGCATACGCAAACGCCTCCCCAGGCACACACACACGCACATGCACATGCCACCACACACACGCACCGCCACACGCAAACAAACACCAAAAAACGCATGACACACGTTACAGCACACACACCACACGACAGGTATATGCAAATGGCACCTGCCACACCGCACACAATCGAAGATGCACACGCAATCACCACAAAGGACAACCAACTCGCACGCGCAAGCACACTCGCACACACACACAAATGAACACCGCACACCCACATGCACACGCACACAAAACACGAACACGTTGCACTAACACACGCACACGCACACGCACCACACAAACGCAGAGAAACACACGCACACGCACACGAACACGACACGCACATTGCAAACGCACTCACAACGCACACGCACACCGCACACGACAAACGCACCACAGATAAGAATTACCCGCACGCATGCAAACACGACACCACAACACGCACATGCACACACTCACGCACACGCGCAAGCACAGGCACTCGCACACACACACACGTGCACGCACACGCACATGGACACACACATGCACACGCAATCGCACTCACACACGCACACGCACACACACACACGCAAACGCACACGCACACGCGCACGCGCACACGCACACGCACACGCCCCACGCACACGAACACACACACCTACGCGCACACGCACATGCACATGCAAACGCACTCACACACGCACATGGACACGCACACGCGACACCGCACACGCACACGCACACGCACACCCACTCACACACGCACACGAACACGCACACCACTCAACACGCACACGCACTTACACACGCCACACACACGCACATGCAACGTGATGCATACGCGCAAGCACAGGCACTCACACACGCACACGCACACGTACACACACACGCACATGCAACACACGACACCCACTACGCACCACGCACATACACACGTTACATGCACGGCCGGTCTAGCGCACCATGCACGCTCACACAGACGAATATGCACTGAAGCAAGATTGTACTCCTGGTCACTCGCACATGCACAGTCACACGCGATAAGTATACACACGCACACCACTCACAGCACCACTCGACACAACGTGCACACACTCACACACATGCACACACAAACTCAGCACACAACACATGCACACGCACTCGCACATGCACACACACACCCACACGCACACGCACATACACACGTAACATGCACCGCGGTCACGCACATCACGCGCACACAAGACGCACAGTTGCACCTGACAGTGTGTCTGTTGCACTCGCACTGCACAGTCACACGCGTAAGTATGGGACACACGACACACTCACATGCACACACTCACACCACACGCACACACTCACACAATGCACACACAAACTCAGGCCACACACATGCACACGCACTCCGAATGCACACACACACAAACAGCAAGCACACGCACACACACATAGACATGCACATGTTACACGCGATTACGCAAACGGCACTCCCACAGGCACACATTACACACACATGCACACGTACACGCACACGCACACAACATGCACATTGCATACCCACACGCACACGCACACCACACAAAACATACATGAACACACACACACACCCACTGCACACACCACACAAACACGAACACGTGCACTCACACACGCACACGCACACGCACACAAAGACGAATAAGCACTCATAAACAGACACGTCCACGCACACGCAAACGCACACGCACACACAAACCCTCACACGCACACGCACACGCACACCCACTCACACACGCATATGCACACGCACACCCATTCACACACCGCACAACGCACACACACACGCACATTGCACAAGCACATGGCACCACACTCAGGCATTACAAACACAAACCCGCTCATGGACACGCAACATGCACACACACACGCAAGCAGACACACAAGGACATGCACTCGCACGCGCACGTGCACATCGCACACACACAAACACACATGAACACACACACCCACATGCACACACTCACGAACACGTGCACTCGCACATGCACATGCATGCGCACATGCACGCGCACACGCACACGCACACACACACGCACACGCACTCGCACACGCACACGCACACGCACACGCACACACAAACACATGTGTACACCCACACGCACACAAGCGCACACAAAACACGCTCACGCACACGTAAATGTACTCACGGACACGCACTTGTACACGCACACGCAGGCACACAACACACACGATAGGCACTCGCACAACCCATTACGTACATTGACACGACACGCACACGTCGAGTACAATCCCCAAACACGCACACGCCCCAAGGACACCGCACTAGCACACTACACACGCCCTCACACACGCACAACACGTAACGCACACGCAATACCACCGCACACGACAGGACATGCACACGCAATACACACGCACACGCAATGCTCTCCCACAGGCACACGCACACGACCACGCACACGTACACGCACACCTACGCGCACACACACACGCACACGCAAACACACTCACACACGCACACGCACACGAACATGAAGACGCACACGCACACGCACACGAACACGCACACCCACTCACACATGTACACGCACATTGCACACGCTGATGCATACACGCAACACAGGCACTAACACACGCACACGCACACGTACACACACCACGCACATGCCACAACGCACACCCAACGCACACGCACATGCACACGTACATGCACGCGGTCACGCACATGCACTTGCACACAGACGCACAGTTGCACTGAACAGGATGTACTCCATAGTGCACTTGCACACGCACAGTCACACGCGGAAGTATGGACACATGCACACACGCACATGCACACACTCACGCACATTGCAACACACTCACGCACATCTGCACACACACACTCGCACACACACATGCAACCACTCAGCGCATGCACACACACACACAAGCACACGCACACGCACACGCACACGCACATGCACACGCACACGCACACGCACATGCACATAGACACGCACATGTACACGCATACGCAAACGCAATCCCACAAGCACACGTACACACACATGCACACGCACAGCGCACACGCACACTGCACACACACAAACATAAATGAACACACGCACACACACATGCACACACACATAAACACGAACACGTGCACTCGCACACAGATACGCACACGCACACACACACGAATAAGCACTCATAAACAGACACGTCCACACACACGAAACCCGCACACGCACACGCGCACAGGCACACGCACACCCACTCACACACGCATACGCACACGCACACCCATTCACACACGCACACGCACACGCACACGCACACGCACACGCACCCGCAAACGCACAAGAAAACGCACGCACATACGTACACGCACAACACACACGCTCACGCACACGCAAATGCACACGCAACGCACACGCACTCGCAGACGCACAACAAGCATACATTGCACACAGACAAAGCACTCTACGCACACGCGCACTCGCACAACACAAACACAAAGAACACACGCACACCGGCACACAAACACGAACACGTGCACTCACACACGCACACGCACACACACACACGCGCGCGCACAAGCACATGCACACGGACACGTCCATGTACATGCACACGCAAACGCACTCCCGCAGGCACAGACACACACACACGCACTCACACACGCAAACGCACTTGCACACGCGTACACAAACGCACACGCAAACGCATGCGCAACGCACATGCACACACACACGCACGCACACACATCACGCACACACAAATGCACACGCACACACACACGCATGCAGCAAAAACACAAAACAAACGCATCGCACACTCAAAAACACAAATGACACCACACCACGCACACGAAAACACGAACACGGCAATCGCACACGCACAGTGCAGCGCACACCACCCCACACCAACCCACCAGCACACGAAAAGGAAAAGTCACGCACACGCAAAGCACACACACGCACACGGACACAGCCACGCCACATGCCCACACAACACGCCCACGCACCCGCACATGCCAGCACAGACAACACAACCACCCTCACCGGCGCAAGCGCACCGCACACACACACAAACCACATGAACACAAGCAACACCCACATGCACACACCACGAAATGGCCCCGCCATGAAACACACGCGCACATGCACGTGCACACGCACACGCCAAAGCAAACGCAACATGGCAGTCATGCACACGAACACGGCACATGCCCACGCCACACGCACACGCCCCCGGCACAAACACGCACAAGCATCGCCACGTACACGCACACGCACGCACACACGCACACGTACATGCACACGCACACGCACACGTACACGCATACGCACACGCGCACGCACACCCACAGCCCAAAACCACACAAGTTTGACCAAGTACATGCAGTATGGGCTGCACATGCACGGCACCAGATGCACACTTGCACAGAAGCCGAGGGACGCCTGTGCACTCGCAACGCTAAGTCACACACGTTAATTTCCTGCCACGCACACACTCACGCCATGCACACATAACACACAAACAATAACACACATGCACACACCAACTTCAGGGCACCACACCACATGCACAAGCACTTGCACACGCTCACGCACATGCACACGCACACACACATGCGCAAGCACACGCACACGCATACACACACACGCACACGCACACGCACAAGCACCGCACAAGCACAAGGCACAACACACAACACACGAACATGCACACGCACATACACACGCACATGCAAAGCATACACAAAATCACTCATAGGCACACGCACCACGAACACGCACACACATACACGCACACACAAATGCAATGCATACACGCATGCACACGCACCACACACAACACACATAAACCACGCACACCCACATGACACAGACACAAACAAGAAAAACATGCACTCGACAAGGCACACACACGCTACACACACATGCATAAGAAACTCGCAAACAGACAATCCACGCACACGCATAAGCAAACACACTCCCACAGGCACACAACACGCAATGCAAACGCGCAGCAAAACCGCACAAGCACACGCCACAGACCACCGCACCCGCACGCCACGGGGGACAAAGCACATGCAAGCACACGCAAAAGCACTCACAACGATACCCACACGCACACGCCCTACGCACACCCACTCACAACTGTAAGCACACGCACACCCGCATGAAACACGCATGCGCACTTGACACCCACACGCACACGTACAAACATGCACTTGCACAGAAGCAGTGTACGCCTGGTGCACTGCACACGGCACACTCACATGCGTAAGGAACGGACACAGAACAGCACACACTCAAGCTACCAGCACACACAAACTCAGGCACACCCAAAAAACACCACACGCAATCGCAAATGCTTCATGCACACACACGGCGCAAGCACCGCAAGCACACCAAATGCACACACACATTGTACACACAAACGCCACTACACACGCACATGCACAAGCAATGCAAACGCACTCCCACAGGCACAGGCACACGCACACACACACGCACACGCACCGCCACACGCACACACGTACACGCAAACACACACGCTCACGCACACGTAAATCCACACGCACACGCACACGCACTCGTAGACGCACACGCACACAGACACGGACTAGCACACATACACGCACTCCCACACGCACACGCACATGCACTTCACAAATGCACAGCTCTACGCAAAAGCAATGCGTAGACCCAAATGCACACACACACACGCACACGCAGCACGCATAAGCCATGCAAGCACAACGCACACACACACGCACACGCGCACACTCCACACACAGGTACACAAACATAACCCAACTCACACACACACACGCGCACGACAGCACATCAGGCACACTCGCACAGCACACGAAAATGCAAAATGCACAGCAAACGCACTCACACAGCAGACCCATGCACTACGGCACGCATCCACACACCACACACACACACAACACACACACACCCCCACAAAAC
>JAHRHJ020003514.1:27500-30000 GCA_019776745.2 Taxus chinensis | reverse complement strand
CACATACAAACAGTACACGCACACACACACGCTTTACATGCACACGCACATGCACACTTGCACAACGCACACGTACACGTAGATGCACACGTAAGCACACGAACACGCACACGCACTAGCACACATGCACACACGCACATGCACACACGCACACGCACGAGCACATGCACACACGCGCACGTACACACGCGCACACGCACACGCACACATACATGCACGCGCACCTCTACACGCACACTAACATGCACATGCACATGCACATGCATGCACATCTCTACACGCACACACACTCGCGCACACACACACATATGCACACGCGTAAGCACACGCACATGCACACACACACCACGCACACGCACACTAACATGCACACACACACGCATATGCAAGTGCATCTCTACATGCAAACACACTTGCACATGCACACGCACACACACACACACACGTGCACCTCTACATGCACAATAACATTCACACGCACACACACATGCACGACACAGTTGCTCTGACATGCACATGCACATGCACTGTGCAGTCACACATGCACAGTCACACGCGTACAGTAAGGACACATGCACACACGCACGCGCACAGTCGCACGCGCAAGTAAGGACACACTCACACACACACTCGCACACGCACATACACACACGAACATTCAGGCACGCACACACGCACATGCACTTGCACATGCACACGCACACACGAACATGCACACGCACATGCACACGGTAAACGCACATGCACACACACACGCACATGACAAGCACATAGACATGCACACGCACACGCACATGTACACGCATACCTCAAACGCACTGCCACAGGCACGCGCATCTCGCACATGCACGCGCACACACGCACACACACCCACACACACATGCACATGCAAACACTGCACATGCATGCGCACACACATGAATAAGCACTCATAAACAGACACGTGCACGCACACGCACACACATAGTGCATACGCGTAAGTACGGACACACGCACACACGCACACGCACACGCACACGCACATGCACTCGTACACGTAAACATACATGCACATGCACACGCACACGCACATGCACACGTAGGTGCACGCACACATGCACTCGTACACGTACACGAATATTCACACGCATGCACATATGCACTTGCACATGCACACACACGCGGACAGGCACATGCACACACACGTGCACACGCATGTGCATGAGCACTCACACACGCACACAAACATACGAACATGCACTTGCACGCGCACACGCATGCACCAATGCACTTGCACTTGCACATGCATGTTCACATGAACATGCACTCGCACACGCACACGCACTCGCACACGCACACACATGCGTACACACGCACAGACGCGCACCCGCACATGCACACACGCACAAACATGCACACGAACACGCAAGCACACACGCACATGCATATGCATGCGCATCTCTACACGCACACGCACACGCACACGCACACGCACACGCACATGCACGCACCCCTCTACACGCACACTAACATGCACACGCACACGCACATGCACGTGCATCTCTACACACACACGCACTCCCACACACACTCTCACACGCACACGCACACACAAGCGCAAATGCACACGCACACACACGTGCACACCCATCTCTACACGTGCACCTCTACACGCACACTAACATTCACACGCACACACACATGCACGCCCATCTCTACACGCACACAACCACGCACACGCACGCACACACACACTCGTACACGCACACACACACGAACATGCACACGTGCACACGCACACGCACACAAACATGCACATGCACTTGCACAGACACACGAACATGCACACGCACACGCACCTGCACATGCACACACACGCACATGCAAACGGGCACGCACGCACACCTACAAACACACGTGCATCTACACATGCACGCGCACACGCAAACAGACATGCATGCACACCTGCACATGTACGCGCACATGCAGTCGCACATGCACACGCACACGCACAAGAAAACGCACACACACGCGCACACGCACATACACACTAACACACGCACACGCACGCGCACACTCACTCGCACACGCACTCGCACATGCACACGCATGTGCACGCGCACTCACACATGCACATACACATACGAACATGCACATGCACGTGCACCTGCACACACACGCGCATGTCCACATGCACACGCACATGCAAAAAGACACGCACGCGCACCTGCACATGCACACGCACACGCACTCGCTCACGCACACGCACAGGCACAGGCACACGCACAATCATGTACATGCACACACGTACACACACACACACGCGTACACGCACACGCACACGCACATGCACACGCACCTCTACACGCACACTAACATACACACACACATGCACATACATGCACATCTCTACAAGCACACGCACCCACACACACACACACACATACTCACACGCCCACGCACACGCACATACACGCGCACATGCACACACACACGCACATGCACGCACACCTTCTCACTC
>JAHRHJ020003514.1:0-17500 GCA_019776745.2 Taxus chinensis | reverse complement strand
TTCTGATTTATCACTTACAATTGCAGTTGATTGCACAACATCATGAATCCTTTCCCCAAATTCCAAATAGAAAGTGGACAATATAAAGAAGACAGAGAAAAACTGAGAATCAAACAAAGCTTTAAGATTAATGCTTATAGGGTTGATGCAATTTCAATTCCTTAGGAGTACAAGTTGGAAAGGTGAAAATTTTTCCAAACTCCAGAGTAGACTGCAGAAAAGCACTTGCTAATAGGTGATGCACCAAAGGAGTGGTGATTTTTTACTTCTAAATTGACACAGTTCATAAAAATGCAACAAAGAACCTCATGCACAAACTGATAATTGTAATGAAGGATCAGAAATTAACCAAACAACACATTTTCAGAGGATGAAAAATAATCACAGAGGCTGTATTGTTATTTTAATCATCAAAATCACTTGCATTACAACACCTGAGAGGAAAAATAAAGTTAACTCTTAGAAAAGGTCTGATATTCCACCAAAATCACTTCCAAGGTGAGAAAGGGGACCTGCAATACACAAAAAATGTTCAACCCTTTGAAAATGAGCCAAATCTGGCTTTTACAGTGCAAGGGACGAGCCCAGGAGAGAGAAACGTGGGAAAACGTGGGAGAGGTTCAATCATTGACCAAAATGCATTCAAAACAGACATGTGGTGCAAGGGCTCGAGCCCAGGAGACCCATTGACCAAAATGCATTCAAAATACATTCCTTACAGACCATGTGGGAGATGCTGGGAGAAATGCGAGCCATTCTTCATTAAAAATGGTGGTTGAAACGTCATTTCTATCCATGACCACGTGCCAGAGGTGTTTTTTAATTTTCTCTCTCTAAACTCCATCAAAATGCAAAAATGAGCCCTAAATCTTGTAGATAATTTCACCATATTTCCATTGATATAAAGAACGTGAAAAACCGAGCTCTGGATCGAAAGATATGACGATTTGAATTTTTAGGGAAAAACAAGGCCAAATCGGGTTGGCGGGCAAAAATTTGAATTTTTGCACCTTTTTGGTCATTTGGAAAATTTTCCAAAATTTCCCCACACTCCACCACTCCTAGGTGCCACGTGGCAGCATCTCATTGGCTGGGCCTTTCAGGGGAAAATTTCCCACAAAAACTCCACCGAGCCATAACTTCAAAAATACATGGAGTTAGGAGGAAAACTTTACCTTTCTGGAAAGCTGAGAAAGAGCTCTATCCAATGGTTCCATTTCCAGAAGGTTTTGAGTGCCTAAAAAGAAAAATATTATGACTGAGGCACAAGAGAAGGGGAGAATGAAAGGAGTTAGCCACAAAATGAGCAGGGGCACATTTTGGATAACAATTTTGGCGACTCAGAGGGGTCATCTGCCTGCTGGATGAAGTTACCAGTTGCCTGAAGCAATCCATTGGGCATGGAGTCATTGAAATTTCTGTTTGATACCCCAACTGACTAGAACATTTGCAAGGAGGAAGATGGAATATCACCTGATGGAGCAAGGCCTGCAAACACATTCTCCAGGAACAGCAAGCTGTGCCAAAGCACTTAGGGAAAGAAAAACTAACCTACAGCAAAACAATGTGCACAAGCACTTGGAGGAATGAAAACCTAAGCTAATATTTACAAGGTGGAGAATTTCCCTTTAGTAGCAATGCTTTAGATGGATTCCATTGACTGGAATCTGTAGTTCTTCGCCATCCAATGAAGACAATTGGAAGGCATTGTTGTCCTTACACTTTGTGACCATGTATGGGCCACTCCAAATGGCATCAAATTTTGAATGCCTTCCCAGTTTTGCTCTATCTGCATCCCATTTTAACACTAGATCTCCAACTTGGAAGGATCTATTCTTGGCCTTTCTATCAAAGGTCTTCTTTATCAAAGCTTGATCCTTCTCCATTGCTTGGGATGCCTGATTTCTGATTTCTTGGAGCTCCATCAACTCTGCATATCTCACTTCCATGGGCTCAAACTCTAACAGCTCCAACTGTTTCATGAGTTCCAATGTTGGCAACTCAAGTGACATGGGCAAAATTGCCTCTCTTCCATAAACAAGCCTGAATGGAGAGTTACCTGTGGATCTCTTGGGAGTTATCCTATCAGCCCATAAGGCTGATTTCAATTTGGTATGCCAAGACCTCTGATTCTCATCAAGAGTCCTCCTAATGATCCTCAACAAGTTCTTGTTTGTAGATTCAGCCTGGCCATTACCCTGAGGGTAATAGTTTGATGAAGTACTTAGGTAGATCCCGTTCTTGACAGCCCACTCAGTCACCTTGGATCCAATGAATGCCAATGCATTATCTGATATTATTGTAGCAGGTATGCCAAATCTGGTTGCTATTCCCTCATAGAAGTCTAGGATGCTAGATTCATTTGCTTCCTTGAGTGCTACTGCTTCAGTCCACTTGGTGAAGTAATCTGTGGCTGTTAAAATCCACTTGTGTCCTTGGCTCGAATTTGGATTAATGACTCCAACGAAGTATAAACCCCATTGCATGAATGGCTGGTCAACTGAAATTGGATGCAATGGAAGGGCAGCTAGCCTCTCTTTACCTGTGAAGAATGCACAATTCTTGCACCTCTTGATCCATGCATAACAATCATTGAAAATCTTGGGCCAATAATAACCAGCCCTCATGATCTTTAGAGTTGTCACTCTTGGTGCAAAATGGCCACTAGCTGGTCCACCATGGAACTCTTCCAACACCCTATGAATCTAATTTTTACTAATGCATCTCAGCAGCACTCCATTCACATCTTTTTGAATAAAACACCATCAACAAGGGCATATGGGACAGCCTGCAATCTGAAGTGTCTTCTTTGGGTCTTGTTCATCTCAGGAGGGCATAGTCCTGTTCTTAGGAAGTGCATTATACCTTGGGTCCAACAAGGAGTGGGGACACCATTATTTTCTTCTTGAGTGCTTCCTTGCTCATGGCTGTCTTGAACTGTCAAAACAGCCTCTTCTCATTGCATGCTTCCTTTTTGTTTGCCCAAAATCAGCTGCTCACACAATCCTTTTCCTCTTACCAACTTGGTGACCTTGATCTCAATGTCATACTCCATGACACGAGTGATCCAACCTACCCTTTTCTCATTCAAATCTTTGTTGAGGAGGAAGTCTTTAACCCCAACATGAGAGACCAACAACTGGACCTTGTTGTTTGAGACTAAATGCTTGAATTTCTTCAAGCTTCTGATTACTGCAAGAACATGCTTCTCAATAAAAGAATATCTCACCTCATATTCCTCTAGGCTTTGGCTGAAGAAAGCAATTGGCTGCTCATCATTGTCCTTGTTCTGCTGTACCAAAATGGCAGAAATAGTATCATTACCTCCAAATGCATAGAGGATGAAATCCTTGGAGAAATCTGGGTTGATGAGAGTTGGTGCTTGAGAGATGGCTTCTTTGATTGCTTCAAAACTCTCCTTGCCTTCTGCTGTCCACTTGAAAGCCATGCTTTTCTTTAACATTTTGGTGATAGGTTGACAAGGGCTGCAAAATCTGGGACAAACCTCTGAACAAAGTTTATTCTCCCCAAGAAACTCTGAAGGGCCTTCTTGTGGCTTGGCAATGGTAGTGCTCTTATGGCTTCAACTCTCTCTAGATCAATTGCTAATCCTTCTTTGGAGACAATATGGCCAAGGAGCTTTCCTTCATGTGCTAGAAAGATACACTTCTTAGGATTCAAAGACACTCCAAATCTCCTGCACCTTTGGAAGACTTGTCTCAAATGAGAGAGGTGGTCTGCTGCATTTTTTGAAAAAATAGTGATATCATCAAGGTATATCAGCACCATGTTGTTAATCAAACCTTTGAACGCCATGTCCATTGCTCTTTGGAAGGTAGCACCAGCGTTGGACAGCCCAAATGGCATTTTCCTGTATGCATAAGTTCCCCATTTGGTTGTGAAGGCTGTCTTGAACTGGTCTTCTTCCTTCACCATAATCTGATTGTACCTGAGTAGCCATCAAGTAGTGAAAACCTCTCGGAGCCAGCCACAACTTGCAAGATTTGCTCCATGGAAGGGAGTGGGTAATGGTCCTTGAGAGATGCTCTATTCAAGTCTCTGAAGTCAACACACAATCTGATCTCTCCACTCTTCTTTCTGACTGGGACTAAGTTGGAAACCCAACTAGAATGCTTGATTGGGAATATGATTTTTGACTCAATCAACTTATTCAATTCTTTCCTCATGAGAGGCTCCATGTGTGGATTGACTGGCCTTTGTTTATGCCTGATGGGCTTAGTATTTGGATCCAATTCAATGGTGTGCTGAGCTAACTTGGGATTGAAACCTTTCAAATCTTCATAGCTCCAAGCAAACACATCAGGGAACTCTTGACACAGCTGTATGAACTCATACCTTTCTTGTTCAGTTGTCATCTTTCCAATTTGTAATGGTTTGTTCTCTTCCACCAAGATGGATACTGAATCTTCTCTCTTGACCTGAATGTTTGCTTTCTCTTTCCTAAACTGATCATTGGGATTGAAAATGGACTCCAAAGTGATAAGTCCCTTGGGCAGCTTGTTAGTTCTCAGCTGTACCACTTGGTCACCATACTGCTGTCCCAATTTTTCCTAATTTTTAGCTGAGAACTCAGCTTCTTCTTGCAAGAAATGGATGATTTACTGGTCATTTTCAAACACTTGCCAACTTACATTGTTATCCGGCACTGAAGGCCTCAAAATCACATGGATGTTTGGCTGTACCTTGTCTTTTTGAATGCTTTCCACAATGTCAAAGGCTGCCCCAACTGCTGCAAGCCTGTCAGCAGCTTGGTTCTCTTTCCTAGGAATGGATTTGATGCCAAAACCCTCAAAATCTTCAATGAGGTCCCACACCCTGTTCTTGTAGCACTTGAGTAGATCATTCTTGACAGCATGCTGTCCCCTTGACCTGGTTTACAATCAATTCACTGTCACCAAAGACTTGCAAGTTCTTTATTCCTCTCTTTATTGCCCAATGCATCCCTTGCACCAAGGCTTCATATTCAGCAGTGTTATTGGAGCATGCAAACTGAAATCTAAAAGCTGAATAGTACTTTACTCCTTGAGGTGAAACAAGCATAGCTCCACCTCCTGCACCTTGTCTACTCCTTGATCCATCAAAAAACAGCTGCCATACCTCATTGTCATCCTTGTGGTTTGGCTTGGTGATGCTAGGAATGGGCTGATCTTCTTCATGTATGCAATAGACCCCTAGCTCAGATTCTTCTACTTCTTGATAAGGATCAAAAGCATGCACCTTGTTTGCCCATTCATCAAGAGTTAGATCCGGGATGCTTCCAACCTTGGTGTCAGCTTCATCAGTGCTTGGGTGATCTTCTTGATCAAATGCTGAACAATTGGCATTGATCTGACTTGGAGTGTAGGGTTCAATGTGGAAGTTTGCAATAGGTTCAGACCTGATTATAGCTTTGGTTTCATACCTCGTTCTGAACAGCATGTGTGACCAATCAGCAGACAAATATCCTCCAATCTTGGCTGTGAAATCCCTTGACAAACATAGGGCAAAGATTGGTGGAAGGTCTATTACTGATTTTGTAGAGATGGGTATACTGATTATTAGAATCGAGATAGACTAATCAGAGATCACTTTTCGAAATCGATTCATCATCTGAAGCTTCCATCCAACAGTGAATTTTATAATCATATTTCTAGGTTATAGGTTATATATCTAGGTTTTTCATGGTATATCTATAAAATTAAAATAAGCTAAAACCCATCAACAACCTCATGATTTTTTTCTCCATCGATATCATGATTGGCTTTAATGTCTCACTTGATTTCCTTAAAAGTGGCTGACATCCTTTTTTGAGGAAGCCCCCTTGGCCGTCCTAGGGGACCCGACCCTTCACCATAAAACTCACTTACTATTTTTAAACTAATTAAGAATTTGGTGAACTGTCCCTTTTGATTACCAAATGGTCAGTACAGTTAGATTTGAAGCATTTTGAGCACACATGCAAACATCACACAATTCATCCATCCTTTGTGAGTACCGGTAAAAACCCCCACCATTTTAGGTTTTCTGGATTTATTTTTCTTTCTTACACCTATAAGTTGAAGAGATAAAACTTTTCTAAAGATTATGGCACACCTAGATGGATCGAGTCCTTTGTCAATTTCATTTATTTTATCATTAAAATAGTATTTTTTATTTTCTATTTCTCTAAGTAAAAAGTCACGAGCGATTGGGAAAATCACCTGTGATTTCCTTGTGTGTTTTTCAAAAACCTAGAAATTTGTAATTTGCTTCTTGTTTTTTGTTTTTATCCTTCTATTCTTCCTAACCTATTTGGAGGGTATTGTTTCTTGAGGTATATTTATCATATTGTTGGTATTACTTGATTTGCTAATTGATAAAATAAAATAAAATAAAAGGAAGTTGTTATAGAGCTGAAGTCTTAATCCCTTCTTTTTTGTTTTTGTAGTACATCATTTTTTAATTTATTTGTTCTCATAAAAAAAGTGAAACATTCATTGGGTTTAAAAAATAAAAAATCATACATCTTGATCATCATATTTGTAATATTGGGGAGGTCAATTGGCCTGCATCATTTATTCTTTCCCCACACACCACAAACAACAATAAAATCACAATCCACATTCAAACAATCCTACTCAGGTTGATACCTACTAGGATTTGGTCACCAAGAGAGAGGCCGACTTGGTGTTCTAGCCAAGTATAATACTCTTTTTGTAAGTATATATTGGCTAAGCACCAAACACCCTTATCGCTGTCGGACCATGAAGTGAGAGGGTAGGCGCCGATTCCATGCCTATTTTGACAATAGTAAAGAGTTGGGTCTTTCATAAATTCAGGTATATTGAGGAGTCCCACTCCTTAAAAAATACTCAAACCAGCCTAAGATTTTCCTTTCCTTGACCTGGTTTTAACCACTTTAACACACATTCACCTTATAATTAATCAAGAAAACTTAAAAATATATCTTGTCTACTTCTGATTGATGTTTGTAAGAAACCCATGTTAATTCATTTCTTACATAATTTTTGTGTGTGTATGTTTGTTTACAATGGTACAAACAAGAAAAAAATCTCATAACCAATATTTTGAAAACATGTATCAAAACAATTTCCACAGCTTTATAGAAAAAATACCTTTATCTACTACTATATCTAAACCATCATTTATTAAGAAATTGCAATCACAAAACCCATTCGATTAACTAATTACATCAAATCCTCTAACTGATGCTCAATGAGCTTGGAATGAAAAAAAAAAAATCGGAACAATAACAATGAAGAAATTAGACAACATATTTTAAATTCGCATGTCTTTTCATAGTAAATAATTAAAGTACGGAAATCATAATAGGAAGACACTAAACAACCATAATTCCACAACTCACAATAAAAATATTCCGAAACTACTTTCTTTGAAAGGAGAGACCCTTTTTTCAAAGAAATATTAGATTAAAACCCCATTTCTGTCAATTTTAATCTACCAATTAGGGGTTTTCAATTTCATCCATTTATACCAGATCCTTCTACAAACATTCCTGAGCCTTTGTATGGCTCATCACAACAACTTGAATCTGAAACATTTTCCAGTGTTCATGGCTCTACACAACCCATCGATTCAAGCAACAACATATAATGAACTACAAGTTCAGATAATGCTTCGCACTTCCTCTACCATTACAAGACTGTATTTAAATCGGAACTGTCATCCAAAAAAGTAGATTGGATAGTTCACTCTGAGTCGACATGAAATTTCAAGGAATTATGTCCTCTACTCATCTTCTTAGACTTATATGCGTTTCTTCTCAAGACACAACCTACCCAAAAACATATTTACATAGTCATGTGAGGCCTTTTATTGGGTTAAACATGTCATCAACAAAGTGAATAGTAGCACCTCATTATTTACCACCTCCAACATCCTTAGTTCTTAAAATATCCACTATGTTCCATTGATTCTTCTTACTATTATGTAGAACCAACTCAGTAGAATTCATAATAGTAAAATGGCTTTCTGGCATCAGTCTCAATCAATACTAGTGCAATTGCACAAGCACGTATTTTCAAAAAGTCTACTGCCAAGAATGTATTTATTAATCTAATTACCACAAATATACTCCAGCATAATATATTAACAACAAGAACCATCCTATGGGGTATCTTAATGTTGGCAACAACCACTCCTTACTCACACTCTTCCTTTCATTCTTATGTATACAACCTTCACACCTTTAGGCATACAACAAGAGAGTCTACAACAAACTTTCCGACAACAACAAACAGCCTTGCTCAAAAAAGACAGGCCACATAAAAAAGAGGCAATAACAACAAAAGTCCATCAATTATTAATAATACATTCACAACAACTCATCCTCACCACAACAGCTTAGAATATTTTTTTGCAGTAGTATATCCCTCAACAAAAATCTGCAACAGGAAATATACCTCAGAAAGAAAAGTGCGGAAGTATGCCTTGATGCAAACAAGATGTTCTCATGGAACGGCAGAACATTTGTTAACGCAACAAAACATCCTTCAAAAATATCATATACTCACAACAGCCATTTTCACTTTACCTGAAGTTTCCAATCACAAATGAGCACAAAGAACCCTCTTCAATATATTGAATCGTATAGTAATTCTGAGACGCTTCCTCATCCACACCAAAAAATTTCCTCTCTTGACTTTCAAAATCATATAATGAACGTAGTTACCCATGCTCCATAAAAGAATACTAATCTGTCTCACTAGGAGCTCAAAAATTCATTTATTAAGTTCTATAGTAAGGAGACCCATAAGCAACATATAGTGGTTCTGTTCATGCAGAGTGTGATTTTGATAGCCATGATCAAGACCTTAGCTGCCAACTCCCCATTCCTTGTTCACCTCACTGGTTGTCTAGAGGTGTATAATATACATTCCCAATATTACCTTTTCTCCTTACTCAACTCAGACCATGGGCTTTAGAATACCTATCTAAAACAGTCTACCCACAAGTTACCATTAATGACAATTTACATTTATCAAATAACTGGAGGAGACGAGGATCTTTTGCTAATTGTTATTTTCCACTGGAGGGGTAACAATAAATAAATTATCCTTTTCATTGCCATAGATTGATTTGATTTAAATTTTCCGTCGAGTAAAGATGCGACAAAAAATGGTATTTCAGAAAATTAGCAAATCCACCATTCAATTACCATAGCCTTTGCCGAGGGCCTTTTCTAGATTTTGCATAGCTAGAACTAGAGCTCTAGGGGGGGGGGGGGGCAAAAGGGATGGTTAAGTTCAACGTTCCTTAAAGAAACATGGAATGACCTCCCTGTTTCGCACAGAATTTTCTGTTCCTAGAATAGAGTTATTCTATTTTTCATTCTCCTGAGACAGCGATAAGGGATTAGGGTCGGAGGAATACCTGTTTGCAAATGTGAGACGGGTGTGGCGCAGGGTTACCTTAGAAGAGAGGATCAGAAACGCGATTGCAAAAGAACGCCTTTTGTACTAGGAAGAAACTACGGTAAGTAAGAGATAAAGAAAAGCCGAGGCGGATTTTACTTAGATATGTTAAAGGAGGGAATAACCATTGGCCCAGGCGGACAATGATGGGACTTCCTTTGCGAAGTGGTCAGTTCCCCTGCTTAATACGCATTAACACAAATTCAACAAAAAAATTATTGCAAGAATTACATTTAGTTACCTCGTTAAAAGCAATAGAGGAAAGGCTGGTTTTGGTTTGAGTCACAATGACTGATGCCTGTCACTGTATAACTGGTACCGGTTGATGATAACTGATATCGGTAGGAGAAATGACTTAGGGGCTTTCAATGAAGGTTGGTTGTTAAGGCGGTATGGTGTTTATAAGGTGGGTAAGGTAAATGATTATGGTAGGAGACAAGCTGATGGCAGAAGAGGCTCAGAGAGTGTGGGAGCTGTTGCTTGGGGAATGTAAGGGTGAGGGAAATGATAGTTAAGATATGTAGGAACAGAGCCTACCGTGTATACGATTCTAGGAGTGAACTTGTAATTAGGTGATTCAGAAGTTCAAGAAAGAAATGTTATTTAAAACAGTGTAAAGACACTACCTTTACCATTTCCTGATGAGGATACAAGCCGAGGAATCATGATGACGAACGAAGGGGTAGAGTGGATTGATGGACCCTCAAAAAGATGGAGGCTATCTTCTCTCCCAATGCTTGGAATGAGTGCACTGTGGCTCTGGTTAACTCAGATGCACTCTTGGGCCCGATGTCCGTCTCTGCAAACTCTTCTCGTTCCGTTCACTTGTCTCCACTCTGCCAAGTGAATCCTGATCTTTCCAATGAATTCAGGTCCTTTGATGTTTTTAGGGTGGCGGGAAAGGGGTCATGTGACTTAATAGCGGAAACAGATGGTGGTTACGTACCGATAGGGGTCGAGTATAGGAAAACCGGATTGTCGGGTTAGTCAAGTGGGCTATTTTTGTAAAATAGCAATTTTCCCTTCCTTTCTCCCGAGGAGTAGTTATGGGCTTGTCAAGTCATATAGGTGGTTTGGTGATGGTGAGGGTGTACTTGTCCTGGGTGGGGTGTGTAGACAATTAGGGTTCTTAATTAGGGTTAGTTTAGGGTTAGGGCTAGGTTCATGGTGAGGTGGAAGGTTTGGAGGATGGGATTATTTAATATAAGGTAATTAATAAATAATGGCAGGTTAGTGGTGGAGATTAGGTTAGGCGAACTGCGTATGCGGGTGCCAGGGAGTGTCGTAAAGACCCAACGCAAATTTGGTGTTGACTACATTAGCCCGTGTATTCGTAGTGTAGCTTGTCTGAATTAAAAGCTACACTGACCAATAATAAGAAAAGGGTACTCCCGTAATGGTATAAGTAATCCCTCACATCTATAACCGATGAGGCGACGTGAAGTGAAATCAGGGATAGGGTGATAAAGGGTGAATTGGGTGTGAGATGATGTAGATGGCTGGGGTGGTAAGTTCAGGAGTAGACGCCGGTTGTGAACTGCAATAGTGGGCCTTGGGACGCAAGGTACACGATTTGAAGAGCAAACAATCAATACAATAGGCAAAAGGTAGATAGTTTAATTCCAAACAAGGCTGATATAAACTAAGCCCATGTAGCCAAGGAGAGGAAGTTAGATCCAGGGGGATTAGGGATCAACGGGTAAAATACGCGTTAGAGGAAACGTTTTAGGATGTTCGGCCCAGTGATAGTAGTAGTACCACAAATGCCGTTGGTTTGGTTGAGATAAACATCACAGTCTCGGGTCTAGGAAAAGTTGGTAAGCTGATCAAGTCAGTACCCTAATCATGATAAAACACGAACAAGTGAGCTTGCATTTGAACAAAAAGCTACAGGATGGGTGGAGAAATTGTAAGTTGTGGGTCTTGTTTGAGGGTAATAATTGGTGAAGCCTTGGTTGGGCCAATGATTAGTGAGGGCAGCTTAGGTTGGCCTGAATGGGTTGTTGCAGCCATCACGGAGCGGAGATGGGTTTTTGATATTGGAGATAGGACAAGTGGTCTGTGAACTGAGTATGTATATAGAGGCTTGCTGCCCACATCTGATTATTTATTTATTATTTCGTTATATACAGGAACTGCGAGCAGAGTACAGGTTGTATAGCTAATTACCGGCCGCGAAGCCGAGTATATTTTTGACATGAATGCGACCGGCCTGGCGAGCGAGTAGAGGATGTTGACAGGGATCGTGCCTGCTGCCGGCTTTTTGTAGTATTTAGATCACAAAGGCCCCCATGCGAGGCGCATTGTATATTTTTGACATTTGATATATATTCAGATGATGATTTGATCCACATGGTGTGTATAAAAATTTCCTAGTGTTTTGTCGATGGTTTTTTTAACATGAATTTGTAGATAGATGATGTTGATGGAAATTGTGATGATCTTATACTGTGTTGATGGATTCTAATGACAAATTATTGATAATGATGTCGTTATGCAGAGGAAAGAGGCCCGGTGCCACCAAAAATTTTTCACCAATAACGAAAAGGCGAGAAGGTTTAAGCAGAAGGCGACATATGACGAGATCGGGTTAAAGCAAGCCGATATGGATCGTTAGATATATCGACGGATTAAAGGTGTAAAGTAAGCGATATCGGTTATGCGTGCTAAAATGAGCTGATTCTAAAATAAATATAAAAGACTTGGGGAGACCACAACTTAAGTTCTTGTTTTTGAGGCATGCAATAAGTTAAAGTACGAGAAGTGACGCTGTTTTACCGATGTACAGGTAATTGGATGGGAGAAATTGAGAGTGTGATAAGGAGGAAGAGAGTAGGAAAGTCATTGGGGCTGAGATTAAGACGGTAGAAAGGAATTATATGAGAGGGAGGGTGGGTGAAGATGGATCTGGCAGGGGAGAAGCATGGGCGTTCCAGCGGGTAAGATTGAGAGGGTAAGACAGGTTTCCACCTCAAGCTGTTAACATCAAGAGGTTAAAATTTGTGGTTTTGTTAATTCAATTCTTGCATGTTTTATGGATAGGATAAGAGAGGTAAGCGGTTAGAGTAGAGATGAAAAATTAAAACATGATAGGAAAGAGGGTTTGGGATAGGGTGAGTGATGGGTAAGTAAGCAGGGATTCGGGTATGTTCCTAGGTACAGAGGGGGTGTCATGTGAAATAATTATCATAAGTTGTGTTTGAAAGTAAGTTGTATAGGATTGACAGTGACCGATATCGTTTTTTAGAGATAACTGCGTATCGTTATCGATAACCGATACCGGTGTACTGTAGAAATTATAGAAATGTGAGAAAAAAACACTTGGGGATCTTGATATTGAATGGTATGTGTGTGGTTTGATAGTTGCAGGTAGACGGAAGGGACCCTGAGGATGAATGATAGTGTGCCACCGTGTTGTCACGAGTCGAGCGGAGGGTGTAACACAAGTGAATTGGCATTGATAAAACGTGTGGGGTAAGTGGAATCCGCGAGTATTCATGAATCACACACAAACCATGCTAGTTGTAGGCGTTGATTACGAATGGAAATCCAGGAAAAGAATACCTTCTATCTACCAACAGGGAGGATGACAGTGACGTTGGAAGAGGTGTTAGAATTTTGAGGCGTTCGTAAGTACAGGAGAGATACAGCTGTATCAAGCGCGGGGGGCCGTCCGCGACGGAAGGGCCAGTGGGGAGATAACAGTCGTATGTTGGCTGACCAGCGCATGAGATTTGACCCAGCGAGGTTTACGAGGCGCAATTTAATGTATGGTGTCATGTTTGCACAGCACACCGGGAGGCAACAAGGTTGGCAGTGAGGTATTAATAGATAGCGGTGGGGTATATGCATTACCAACGGGGGATGGGGGAAGATTTCCAAAAGCATGATTGTTTATGGGAAAATGACAGAAAGGAGTGTGAATTTTACATGGGCACCCGCATATATGGCAGACCTATACAGGGGTTTCTGGGCGCAGGTGAAATCACAAGAGCCATGGATTGTGCTACTTGTGACATGTTGGTGGGCCTATGAGGAACTTATGCGCGTGTGACCAATAGGCCGAACAATGCAGGAAAGAGACAAATGAGTGTAGAGGTTGGATTCAGATGAATGGTTCCGAAAAGGAACAAGAGGCAAGATCACTAGGCCGTGCTAGCTGACATAGAGTTATAGGTAGGTATGGGAGATGGTGACGATTGCGGATTATAGTTTGGAAGGAATTATGCGGAACTATATGGGACAGAGAACAGAGGAACATAGCTGTGGATTGGGGGTGTAGAAGCCGACTCAGGTGCGATCGCGGCGGCACAGGCCGGGTGATTCGAGAGGTCCGTCTAGATCGTGGTGGCGATTAATTGGATTGTCAGGGATATACCCATGGCGTAGTTAGACCGTACCGAGGATCAACGCAAGGCATAATTTCTCAACCTCTATGGCCGAAGAACCACCTCCAGCAAGACAGAAGAGATGATCAGCAGCTGATCGGCAGTGAGGTTAACGGATGCAGGGAGGAAGATGCTTTATAGATTAT
This sequence comes from Taxus chinensis, assembly GCA_019776745.2. Classification (NCBI taxonomy): domain Eukaryota; kingdom Viridiplantae; phylum Streptophyta; class Pinopsida; order Cupressales; family Taxaceae; genus Taxus; species Taxus chinensis. The sequence continues at coordinate 3,532 of JAHRHJ020003514.1, read as the reverse complement.
TGTTGGTTGGTATTAAACAAAGCTGTGAGTTCACGTGAGAGCGGCCGATCATCCCTGACATCGCTCGATTATCGCGAGATGGATCACCTACAGCGATTAGTTCACCAGCTCCAACACGCGGAGTGGCATGATACACAACGAGATGGTAGTGTGTTCCCGAGTCACAGTGGAGAAGGAGAGATAGAAGGCAAGATTCTGCCATGCTGAGAGGGGGCATATTCTATGGTCCAGGCAGAGATTGGGGATTAGTGGAGGAACCATAGCAGTGGTAACTTTGAGGATGGAGGAGGCCAAGCGAGCCAGTAGGTCGCGTCATGATCAATCACCTATTCGGGATGGCGCCAAGGCTACGTTGAATTCATGCAAGCGTGTAGAAGAATGTAAATAAGGATGCCGACAGACGTGGCGATGATAAGACGATGGATTTGGTTAAACATCTAAATAAAAACTGAATATGTAGTTGTTGAAGTTATGATAATAATTAAGAATGGTGTTTTTAAAGGTTTGTTTGAAAAAGGATAAAAGATGACTGTGATCAAATAAGAAATACACAACAACATTTATATGTACAACAATGATAGGTTATGGTAGGGATGGTCAAGGTAACCGTGGGAGACCCCATGTCTTCACATATAATGTGCTGCCTACCTATCCCATTGCAAAAAGCAAGAGGGGGCCTCAGACGAGAGTTCCCTTTAGGACAGAGAGGTGAGTTTAGGTCATTTGGTTTGTGGTTAGGAAATTTTTGGTAGTAAAAATTAATTGAATTGGTTAGTGGTATGTGTTGGTGTTGGTAAAAAAAAAAGGGGATTGGCATGGGGGGGCTAGGTGATCGGTGAAGCGAAAGTTACGCTTACCCCCGTATTAGGGATCGTCCTGTGCTTAAGGTTAATACAGAATCTAGATTCGAGTAAAAGAGGAAAAAGGTTCACGTAGTTGAGAAGAGCTAAACCAACCCACATATTCAACGTAAGGATGAGCTTGAATCCTACGGTCCCTTGCATATCGAGAAGTCGATAGGTGAAAAGAGTTGTATAACCCCAATATATCAGATTAGACAAAGGTTCGTCCACGTCCCTGGAGAGCTTAGTGTACTTGAACGAATGTGGTGAGTGGTGCGGTGGATGGTTAGAGCTAGGGCGCAGAGAATTGTTTAAGGTCGATATGCCTGACAGCACCTAAAGAGAACCAAAACCATACATAGACAAGTCCAGACTCAAAGTGCTTTTTGAATACTGTTCTTTTTTATTTGGATATTAGAATGATTCGATGCAGGATGACCTGTCTACATGGGATATGGATTTTTTTGTTCTTGAGGTCTTCCTGAAGCTGATTCATGTGAGAAAGCTTCTGAATAAAGGGTGCATGATGACTTTGATAGTTTTTCAGGGAGTAGTCTATTTATAGTAGCCAAGTGGCTTTTGTGGTATAGCTGGTACTTCGGAGTGGGAGGCAGTCTATTCGTATATAGCAAAGTTACTTTGCAACATAGAATGGTCCTTCAAAGAGGGTGAGCACGTACTAGTGTGTAACGTTAGATGGTTCTAGAGGTCCGTTGCATGAGCATTAGTTTGGAGAAGTTTGAATCAGAAATATCCCATGAAGTGTATAAGTGAGAACAGTTATTTTTGATAATTTTAAGTCCTGGACCAGATCTAAAAAAGGGGAAGGACTCTTAGAGGAGGTGAAGACCAAACCACAAGTGATGCTGGACTCTATTTGATGGATGCAGGAAACAAAGGTATGAGGGTGGTAAAGAGTTCAAGGGACGAGACAAGGTAGATAAGAGTGTGCTATAACGGTAATTCCCAATAGTAGAATGATCGAAGATGAAAGGCAATTTAAGGGTTCAGGCGTGGTTTACATTTAAGCGAAGCTAAACGATAAGTTCCTGATCGTAAGTGTGCGTGATAAGTGTTAAGGCCCAATCAATTTGGAGCAAATGTCAAGTATCTTTGCTATTTGATAGTTTTGTTTACAGGTTGATTATGTTTTGAGGACAAAAGATCAAAGCGCAACACCTGGAAAGGTACACTCATGGAAAAGTCGCTTATCATAAGCAACTGCTTGATGCACTTTGCTAGATTGAAGGTGGTCAATAGCTAGTTAGAAGGGAGGACGCTTCAAAGTAGAGAAAGCTCCAATGGGCTAAATCCGCTTTGGCGGAAATCACTATTGTTGAGAATATTCTGAAGAGATAGTCTTAGGGAGGGTATTTGTATTCGAGAGCAAGGAACAAAACATCCGGTACCATGTGGACAAGGAAAATGTGGTGGCATTAGGGGAGAAGTGGTACCAAGCTTAGTCCGGATAAGCCCAAAGGGAGAAAAAGGAGAGGTGATCAGGCAAATTTTTTCCAGAATCGTTAACGCAATTTCATGAGAATTTTTTTCAGGGTTCTGTTAGAAGATTCGGCTTGACCATTTTTCTTATGGTAGAAGGTGATGAGAAGCTAAGTTTTGAACAAAGTTGTCATCAAGGTCTTGAACACGGATTTTTGAGTTTCCATTATCTGTTATCAGGCGGATGATGAAAACCAAAACGATTAGATTAATGTGATGGTTAATGAATTCTCGATTTCGCCTTTTTTGTTGAAATGAGTGGAATGGCCGCAACCATTTAGTGTAATATTAGTTTCTTGATTATCGAAACGGTGACATGCGAAGCGTGTGTGGGAATTCACCAATAAGGTTCCTAAATCATTGTTGAGGAGAAGCGAAGATCTAGGCTGCGACTGTAGGGATGCTAGGAGTATGTTGAAGGTCTGGCATGTTGGTGCAAGACACAACGCTGAATATTTCGCATCTCGTTATTAAGAGTAGGCCAATAATTAGCCTAGGCGAGGGAGCCGTTGGCGCATGCAAGGCCACTAAAATGTCCACCACAAATACGTCATGGACTTGTTGGATGATAGGTGACCTCTAGCGACATTAGTACATCGAAGGAGGATTGCAAATCCAAAGCCCCTTATAGAGAGTCCCCTGGATGACATAACGGAGAAACACTTTTAGAATTAGGTTTTCCAGTACTAGTAAGGTCAGGTGGGAGAAAAGAGGTTGTAAGGTAGTCAGAAATGGTGTGATACCAGGTATCATGCGAATTAGCAGACAACATTATTATCATACAAAACATCCAAGGCTGAGAAGATGGGCAAAGAGTTGTTGACCAGCAAGATGTCAGAGTCATGGTGAGGTAGGAAGTGCGAGCTATAAGCAAGCCATAGTATCCCCCCACCCCCCCAAATTATTAGGTTGAGCGGGAATGGTTTGGATAGTAATAATGAGTAAATAAGTCAAAAGTGAATCAGTAATGTTTGTACTTTTGAAGTTCCTCATTTTTAATTGGTAGCTGCCCATAACTGGATTACTACCAGTGCGAGTCGCCAAAAAGTAATAGGAGTTTACACCCTAAGTGTAACGCAAACCTGAGACCCAAAACAAGGGGCCTCGTATTCCACTATATTATTAGTTGTAGGGGAAAATAGATCAGAAATGAAAGAGGATAGGTTTAGCGTCCAGAGGAATGGAACACC